>PVLD010004185.1:0-110429 GCA_004027595.1 Dinomys branickii | reverse complement strand
GAATCCAAGAGCAAACTTATTCTCTAATCAATGTTAAGTATTTGGTCATACGCATCCACTATGAGTTTCTGGACTGTTTCTTTGGAGATTTTATACAAGTACATGTCTGTCTGATCTCATTTACTCTGCACTACCTTTTCCTATTTCCTAGTTGAAAAACTGAGGATTAGGAAAATCATACAATTTGTATAAGGTCAATTTAATAAACATGTTCCACAATGTCACAGGATATTTGTCCTCTCTGTGGCCAGGTAAACACTTCCAGCCAATAGAGTGTAACTGATGGTGCAGGGGAACTTTGGCCCTACTAGGCCCATGCTGCATTCCCAGCTCATAGGAGAAAGGCTAATAAGCATGCGAGACCTATGAGAGACTCAGGCTGGGAGAATCAAGCCCTACAAGTGTCGGTAGCAGCACTGCCAGATGGAGAGCTTGGGTTTCGTACTTTAGCATTCATATATGAAGATTAAATCTGCTCCTCCTTACAGCTGAATTCTACCTTTGCTATTGGAAATTTGTGGTTACTATAATTGCTAATGCCAGTAATTTATACTGTATCTGAAAGAAAAAGAGAAGGAAAGAGAGAGGGGATGTTTTATCTAGACTCAAAATCAGATTGGACTCTTGCAGATATTGACCCGAAGGTATTGCAACAGTTAGTGACAATAAATAAGAACGTCTAGGGACAAGTTAAAGCCTATTAGTTTCCATTGTACATGCTGCGGTGAACCGGGGAAAGATGGTCGTGAAGAAATTATGGCTAGCTCAGTAGTTTCCCAGAAGGTAACCGATTAAAAAACTTTCAGATTCTCAGTTGTTCCCTGGGTTGTATCTAATGAATATTGTCTTCTGAAATGCTTGGGCTAAGCAGATGAAAAGTTGTGGGTTAGACCTTTGCTTTCAATACTCATTGCATAGCTTGTTTTCTTTTCTTTGTGTGTGTGTGTGTGTGTGTGTGTGTGTGTGTGTGTAGTATGATAGTGCTAGTAGGAGGAGGAGTGACAGAACCCAGGACCTCATGCACAGTACACAAGCACTCTACAACTAAGCTACATCTGCATCCCCTCATTGTAATCCTCTTAATCTGCTGCAAATTCGGTCTGAGGCTGAAAGACAAGGGTGTAGCAGCCACTTCCTAATGTAATGCAATATTTGTTTTTATATGCATTTTCTTCAAATTCATTTCTATCACAAATTCCCTAAAATGCTGTAAATAATTTACACTGTGAGTGTAACAGCAACAGCAGGCCAGCATGGGTTGGTTGTCAATTTATATCTCACGTGAATGGCATCTTTCGCAGTGAAGGGTGGGCACAGCAGAGTGTGTGGCTGTCTATGTGCACTGCTGGCAGACTGTGGCTTTGCGCCAGTGTGACTATGCCTGTACCTCTGACCATTGCTACTATGTTAGCACAACATAGGTGCATGCTTGGCATCTTCACGAAATCATTGAAAAGGTTGTATACAGTATAGCCTGGTGTACACACACATACACTCACATCTCACAGAAAGACAGGAATTATTGAGGCTAGTAGCTTTTTCTCAGAGCATGTTGGTGCTGTCCTCTCCAGAGAATAAGTCACCTATAGATTTGGGGGAACATAAGGAGGGACAAACATTCTATTACCTAATTGGGGGAGAAATGGGAAGATCTAGCTACTTCTTAAACACTTTCTACAAGTCTTTTTGTTTCAGTTCAGATTTTACCTGCGTTCTAGTGGTTGTAGATACTAGAGTTCTAAAGGATAAACTAGTACTACAGAGCAAATGTAATGTGTCTTAGGGGGCTGGGGCTATAACTCAGTGGAATAAGCACCTGCCTGACAAGCACAAGGTCCTGAGTTCAATCCCCAGTACCGTACACACAAAAAAATTTAATATCTCTTACCTTTTTCCCCTTCAGCTTTTTCAAACTCTATGTCACATAATTTTGAAGTTGTATTTTACTCATTATTTCTTTAGTTCTGTTTTAAGCTTTATGACTTTAAATTTCTCATTCTTTTTCCTCCTTTTTCTGTTTATTGATGTTTTGGAAAGAAGCAGAGGTGGACTTGTATTCAACTTCCCATCTTTCATAAGAAGTGTGTTTTGGTCTTTCATGTATATCTCCTGAATCTCAGCTTTCCTTGGGAGTCCTGGTACTATACTATGATTTGGATCTCCTGAGATTTAGAGGTGTAAGGGAGAGATGGTTTAGATGAACTTTTAAAAATATATTGAATTTCTAATTGGCTAGATACAAACAGGCCCTGTGAAGCTGGAGGTAAGTTAGGTTTCCCCCAAAGACCAGGATTTCAGGAGCTAGGCCTGCAACCAGGAATTCTCTTTATTTTCAAATCTATCTTTCCCCAGTGCTATTCAACTAGAATAAATCAGATCATTTTTACCATGACATCTCTCATCTAACTCACTTCCTGCACCCTCAACTGGAAAAGGCAGAGTGGATTCCATGTCTTTGACCCTGTGGATATTTTGACTCTATAGTACACCTGGATATTTTGCTTGTTATATAAGAAACACATGCTGTGTAGTGGAGAAATGTAACAACTGACCCAGAAAAAATTAGGCTTGCAGAAATAATACAATACAAAATTGCACATAATGAAGTTTTTTATAGTTGAAAAACTGACTCAAGAATATCTCATGAGATCACTAAGAAATGTAAATTTGACCCAAGGAAAAGTAGATGTAGAGGAAACAATGAGAGCAAAATATAACTGAAGGCAGCTAAACTTCCACACGATAACAACTTTATTGACTAAAAAATTGATGGACAAATAAAATATTCTTGATAAAAATCTCTATCTGCAAAATGACCCCCAAAGTTTAATCTGGTGGAATTAATAGATATACACACAAACAGAAAGAAACCCTACACGTAAAAGGCAGAAGCTGTACTTGGTGGAATTCAATAGGAGTAAAAGATCTTGATCTTTCAATTCTGCATTGTACAATGTACACAGAAAAAGCATTGATCACAATGAAGGCAATTTTAGTAGTGTGAAAATGAAAATTTTTAAATGAAAGTACTTTAAAACTATCATATAGGCAATTGATCAAAGAATAAAATTACAAATGGAGTTTTCTTTAGAAGATACTATCTACCAAGAAGTCAAGAATGCTGATAAAGTTTTTGTTAAGGTATTTATAGGTGCAACAAAGTCCTAAAACATCTTTTTTGTATAAATTTCATTTGCCCTTAGCAAATTCGGAAACTAGTATTTAATCATGCTCAAGATAATTTTTTCTATTAAAAACTAAAATATGAACGCCAGATAGAAAAACAAGAGTATGTACACTAATGCATAAAATTCAAAATAAGCTAAAAGTTGTGTCAAATTGAACGAAAGCATTGATACTTCGAGCTTTTAGACACTGTTTTGGGAGAGACCTGCCTGGGATAACACTTTGTGTATAATAGGAATTTGAGCCATATTTGTTGAATTTATGTTCTCACCCACTGAGCACATCATTCCTTTTAATTTAAAGAGAACAAAGATCATGGTTTGAAATGCAGTTCCAGTACACAGAGGATACCTGTATGCAAAAGCAAGTATATAAACAAATTATATGCCAAATAACACTTACTTGAAATATGTCACTGTGTATTATACTCATTGTTTTGTCCTTCTGTACACATGAATCTTTAAAGATTGATTCTTTTGTGAAACCTCTTTAATCTTGCAATAAATATGTATACATTAAGGATGTCTGACAGAAGGGAGAAAACATATCCCTAGTGTATATTTATGAAAGATCTGTTTTTAAAAACAGTGTGTGTAAAAGATGTTTCATTGTCAGAATGTTTGTACTGTTATTGGAAGAAAGAAATAAAAAAACTGCAATAAATTTAGTCAATCCAAAGTTCAAGAAAAATTCAATATATAATAATTGAATTAAAAACTCTTATTTAGGGGCTGGAGGTACAGCTCAGTGGGGTAAGTGCTTGCCACTAAGCACTAAGGCCCTGAGTTCGATCCCCGGTCCCGGAAAAAAAAAAAAAGAAAAAAAAACTCTTATTTTTTACCTGATACAAATAGTTATAAGAAAATAGAGCTTAGAATTTAAAGGGCCAATTAAAAATCACAGAGTAATTATCTTGTATTGAAATAAAGAAATTGAGACCCAGATAAGTCAAATGGTTTACCCAAGACCAGGAAGCTAATGAATAGTTGTCCATTTTTAGCACAAATATTGAACATATAAACCATTTTTTGGCTAAAATAAATAAAATGACTCACCCCCATTACCAAAAGCAACACAAAAAGTAGAACCAGCGGGTGGTCTCAGAAGCACAATGAGTTTGGGAGATCTAGGAAAGCAAGTGATTCAAGTCAGTGAGCATCCAGTGTGCACCTCGGCACCCGCTGAATTATTCACTGCAGCTCTGTGGAGACCCACTGACTTCTCCCCAAATGAAACTATATAAATATGATGAGGAAAATGGGGGTGCTTCTTGGCCAGTTGACACATACTAACTACTTCCCTAAACCATAAATCTGCCTTCCCAATTTTGTTGGGGGAAACTGGACCTCTCACAAAGGCAGTATTCACACCAACAAATTGATCCATGTCCATTTTTCTGGGCACATTGGTCACAGCTAACATTCCAGGGAGCAGACTAAAAACCCTAGGAAACACTACAGCAGGCATTAATGAGATACAATAACATCGAGAACAATGGCAGTTATTTTCTAATTGAGTTTAGTTAATTTGCAGTTTTGTTAATTTCTAAACAGCTCTCATTTTCCTGTTCATGTCAGTTCTGCTTGTTAACATTTACAAAATTTTTCTATGAGCATTTCTCTAGTACTCCCAATCAGGAAAATGCCTACATTTTCAAAACAAATCTCAGCCTTTTGCCAACTTTGCTGGGTTTTTTTTTTTTTTAATACCATCATCTTTTAGCATTTTTGACAAAAAATTCAAAATTTCACTTGTATGCTTTCAGATTTTGATAAGGTGGCATCACCTCTTCTATATGACCCAGCAGACTTCCCAGCAGCATATTTGAGAAATTCATTTATCTGTGCTCATTAGCAAAAAGCTCAATTCCCTTAATTATTGAAGTTGCTCTTTCCTCTGCATTGAACAGTCTTCCAGCATCCACTCTCCAAGTATGAGAAGGTCAGTATTTAGAAGCATTGCCTCTAGGCTGGACGCTGAGTAAACCCACAGATTGGTGCATTCCTAACTGCTCAAGGAGTTCTGGCTTTCTGGGCTTCTTTCACTTCACATGTCCACTTGGATCATATCTGACTTATGTATGTGTGCCCATGTTTCCACTTGGCCCAAGCCGGACCAGCCCTACAGCTGTGACACTGTAAGATGATTCTGTCCCTCTGCCCGGTCTGCCTGGCCTGCTTGTGTCAGTGTGAATGGTCTGAGAACAATGGAGAGGGAAAAGGCCTATGTGTAGACAGAGGAGAAGGGTGCAGTCTCTGGGCCTTTTAGTAACAACTGTGATAAAAGGAAGATGAATATGAGGGGATGGAAGAACTGTTTGTGTGTGAGCAAAAGTCTGCAGTTAATTTCTTTTCACTGAAAGAGTCTTCAGCATGAATCAGATCATGGCAGACAGAAGTGCCCTATTCCATGTCAGGGAAATTAGGTAGTTTTTCACTGTGGACGGGAGAAAGGGAGGGAAGAAGAGAGGGAGTGAGCTTCAGAAACAAAATGGTCACAGGGTCACAGTCGTTTTATGCACTCTGTTCTTGCCTTTGTGCCATAGGGCTGAGGCAAATGGAAGATATTAGGTCATTAACTTCCATGGCATCCTTGCATGGGAGGACAATGGAAACTAATTATCTTTACTCCACAGATACAGAGAGAAGTAAAGAGACCTCTTTTCAGCCCATATAATTCATTGGTAGTGGAGCCCAAACCCAAATCTGAATCAAGCTCTGCAGCAGCGCTGCCCAGGGCGGGAGTGTGGCACTGAACACATTCTGCATTCTTGATCTCTATTACTGTTCAATCTGTTGTCATACTCAGTACAGTTGCCAGAACATGACAAGGTCCAGGTTGGAAAACAGAAGTTAGGAGAGACATGTTTGTTCAAAAATAAAATTAATGAGAACACTTGACTGAGTCGCTAAATCAAGTGATGGCGTCAATTCACGACATTCTCAAAATTTTTTTGAAAATCAAGTAAAAAAGCTCTTTCCAAACCCATTCTTGAGTTTCTCTGCTAGATAAAGTTGAAAAGTAGATCCCAAGTGGCTGTTATAATTGTCCTGATTGCCAACACCTCAATGAATTCCTTCTGCCCTTCTCCAAAATAGACCTTTCTTAGCATGCAGTTCTATCAGAGTTGGAGGGAAGAAAAAGCAGGCCAGGGGTTGAGATGCTACAATTAATGCTAGCAGATTTGAAGACTGAGAGAATTTTACTTTATGAAGCCACAGGAAAAGAGGGATGCAGGTCATAACTTGACAGTTTAAGGAAATCCCAAGGATCCTAGTGGTGAATACAAGCAATTCATGATAAAAGCATGCAAAACCTAGATAAATAAAAACCTGCCTTCCATAGCAAAATGATCAGAAATTCACCACATCAAATCAAAATCATTGAGACAAAAAATTATTAAAGGAAATCTCAACTTCAGTGCCCTTGTCTACTATGCTCTGTTATATTCTGGACATGTATTTCACAGCTCCTTCTGTGTTAAATACACACACACACACACACACACACACACACACATGCATATATATATACACATGCTCACAGAGAAGGCTGATGTTTCATTCATTCTGATTCAAATAAATATGTACAAAATTTTGCCCCAGCCATATTCATGCAAAACACGCACAAAGGAAATGGTAGTTGTGAGCACACGGACTCTGAGCGTGGAGGAGCTGTCAAACTCTGCATCAGGACCAGCAGAGCAGTCAGGCTGCAAGACCTTAGTACTAAGAACCACAGAACAAGGGCTCAGCACAGAGGCGTTGGTCCCTATCAAAGCAAAAGTCTCTCTATCTAAGGCAGCAGCAACAGCACAGTACAAAGGAAGCATTTCTGGAACTAAAGCTTATCACAAGAGAGAAAGAAAAGAAATATGAAGTTCAAATTTTGTTACCAGTGAAGGAGAAGTACAGATATCTAAATATTTGACTTCTCAAGATTCTGGAGAGCTGGATGCAGCAGCAATCCATAGTAAACATGAGCCACTGTTAACCTCCCCATCCCTTCAGCACATGTGCCCAGAGCTTGGCAGTGTGATGTGGCTGAGAGCGGCTGCTTTCTGCCCTCCGGGTGTGGACTCTGCGATGAGAGTTGGCTGTGGCAGCCTACAGGGAGCCAGAGAAAGCTGGTATTTTTTAGCACTTATCTCCTGACATCTAAAACGCAATCCCCTGTGTAACAGTAAAAACAGACTGCACTTGCATTTATATTTTTATTTACATAGGCATTTACATAGTTATCAATCATATTGAACAAAGACTGGGTGTTAAATCAAGGCCAGCTCAGTGCAGAATAGACAGGAGACTACATCAACATCTCAGCTTCTGAAGAACTGAAATACTAGATTCAGTGTAGTGTCATGAGGGAGTTGGAGACAAAGTGACAAAGGAGATTCAGAAACAAGCAACAGCAGTTCTTGTTTAGGAGAAATCAGAAGAGGATCGATGGAGGAGGTGATGCTCACATTGAGGCTCCAAGTGCGGTTAACATCTCTAAGAAAATTGCAGCAACCTCAGTGACACATAAAAAGGTGAACACAACATGGGCATATTGTCTCCAGTTCTGAGAGGCACTCATTGTCTAATTAGCTGCGTGACAGCCTACATGACCCCCCACACCCCTGCACAATAAAGTAACCAGAGACCACCAAACAACCAAACAGTGTGTGAATGATATGATTGAACAAAGACTACAGGGAAGACAAGTGAAATGTTTTGGGAACACTTTTTTAATTTTATAGAAAAAAAGGTAAAACAAAATATCCTAACAAGACAATACATTACAGGTAATACATTACACGTTGTTATCTTCAAAGTAGTTGCTCAGGGTACAAGATATGGACATAAAAAATTCTTCAATCAATATAAGCATAAACTTTCCTTTTCTAGGAACTAAGAGACACTAATAGTATGTTACTTTCATCTTTTTCTCTCTTTTTCCCTTCCTTCTTTTCCCATTTCACAATATCTATTGTACATTGTGGCCCTTACTTACTCTTTCAGGTTCTCACATTGTGAAATGAGACAAAATTGTTCAAGAGGAAAAAGGAACTAGGATGAGGGAAAGGGGAAAGGAAGGAAAGGAAAGGAGAAAAACTTAAGGTCACTTGTACTATTAGTGTCTCTTAGTTCATAGGAAAGGAAGATTTGCACTTACCAGCTTGGAGAATTTTTATTCTCATATCTTATACACTGATCAATTACTTTAAAGATAACAACATGTAATATATCAACTATTGCTATTCTCATATTGTCTTGTTATGAAATTTTGTTTTACTTTTTTTCCATAAAATTAGAAAAAGGGGGCTATCTTTCCTCCAGTTAGAATGTTGGCCCCTTTGTCAAAGATAAGGTGGCTGAGTGTGTTTGTAGTTGCGTTTCTGTCTTCCAATCTGTTCCACTGGTCCTCGGCTCTGACTTTTTGCCAGCACCATGCTGATTTTACCACAGTAGCTTGGTAGAATAATTTCAAGTCAGGGATTGTGATGCCTCCTGCCTTGCCTCTGTTCTGCAGGATTGCCTTTACTATTCTAGGTCTCTGGCTCCAAATGAACTTTAGAAATGTTTTCTCTAGTTTTATTAAGTGTACTAATGGTATTTTTATCAGGATTGCATTGCATCTGTAAAACAATTTGGGAAATATGGTCATTTTCACTAAGTTGGTTCTTCCTATACATGAGCAAGGTATATATTTCTGTTTTCTGATATTGTCTTCAATCTCCTTTTTCAGGATACTGTAACTTTCAATACATACATCTTTTACTTCTTTTGTTAGATTGAGTCCTGAGTATTTCATTTATATGGATGCTATTGTGAAGGGTGTGGTTTCCCTAATTTCTCTTCCAGTGAGACTTTTTTTGTGTACAGGAATTCTATTCATTTTTTAGTGTTGACTTTTTATCTAGCTATACTTCTGAATTTGGTTATTAGATCTAGAAGTCTCTTGGTGGAGTTTTTGTGATCTTGTGTTTAGACTATCATGTCATCTTTGAATTAAATAAATTTAATTTCTTCATTTCCTATCCTTATTCCTTTTATTTCTCTCTCTTGTCTAATTGCTCTGGCTAGTGTTTCCAGAACTATATGGAATAGGAGTGGTGACAATGGACGGCCTTGTCTTGTTCCAGATTTTAGAGTGAAAGCTTTCGGTTTTATTCCATTTAGTGTTGCTGGCTGTTGATTTGTCATAGATAGCCCTTATCAGACTGAAGTGAAGGCCACCTATTTTCTGCATCTATTGAGACGATCATGTGATTTTTGTCTTTGACTCTCTTGATACAGTGTATAATATTTATTGATTTGTGTATATTGAATCATCTCTACATTTCTGGGATCCCACTTGGTCATGGTGTATAACATTCTTAATGATTTGCTGTATTCTGTTTGCTAGTATCTTATTTTTACAACAGTGTGCATTAGGTAGATTTACCTGTAGTTCTCTTTTCTGGTTGAATCTTTCTGATTGCCTCATACTTGCCTACAGGAATGAGGCAAGGGAGTATTAGGGAGTATTGCTTCCCTTTCAATTCCATTAAAGAGTTTAAAGAGTATTGGCATTAAATCTTCTCTAAGCATTTTGTGGAATTTTGCAGTGAATCAATCCATCCACACTTATGTATGTTTTTAATTACGTTTTAAATTTCAGTGTTATTCAGAATTTTTTTTCTTTTTTATTCAGTTTTGGTAATTTATATGTGTCTAGAAATCTGTCCATTTCTTCTGTGTTTTCCATCTTATAAGAGTAAAGATTTTCAAATTGATGATCTTTTGAATTTCCACAAGATCTGTAGTGATAACACCCTTTTCGTTCCTCCCTGCATGAATCTGAGCCTTTCCTTTTTTTTTTTTTTTTTTATGTTTGGCTAAGAGTTTATCAACTTCATTTATTCTTTCAAAGAACCAACTCTTCAAATTATTAACTCTTTGTATTGTTTTTGTAGTCTCAATTGCATTAATTTCTACTCTGATCTTTACATTTTCCTACCTTTTATGGGCTTTGGGCTTGGCTGGCTCTTCTTTTTCTAGACACTTAAGGTGCAAGATTAGGTTGTTTATTTGTGCTCATTCTGTTTTCCTGGTGTGAGAATTCACCACTATAAATTTCCCTCTTTGGACTGCTTTCATTGCATCACATAGGCGCTAGGATGTTGTATCTGCATTTTCATTTAATGGTAGATATTGTTTAATTTCCTCTTTAATTTCCTCTTGACTGGTTGGTTGTTCTGGAGGGTGTTATTTAGTTTCCATGTCTTTGTGAAGTTTTTTGCAGTTTCTTTTGCCATTAATTTCCAATCTCATTGCACTATAGTCAGATAATATACAAGGGATAATTTCAATTCCTTTGCGTTTACTTAAGCATATTTTATGCACTAGGATATGGTCTATTTCAGAGAACATCCCATGTGCATCTGAGAAGAACGTATGTTCTGATGTTATTGAGTTGAACACTCTGTAAGTATCTACTAAGTCCATTTGTTCAAAGTTTTGGTTCTGTTCTGATATTTCTTTTCTGAATTTTTCTGGTTGATTTATCTATTTGCGACAGTGGGGTATTAAGATTCCCCATTATAATTGTGCTGTTGCTCATTTAATTTTTCATGTCTACTAATATATGTCTTATACAGTTGGGTGTATCTATATTTTTTACATACATATTATGATGTTATCTCCTCCTCTCCAAGTTTACCCTAACAAGTATGTAGTGAATTCTTTGTTACTTTTCACTATTCTTGGTTTGAGGCTCATATTATCTGCAAACAGAATAACTACCCCTGCTTTTTTGTGGGTTTCTATTGCATGAGGTATTGTTTTCCATCCTTTTACTTTTAGTCTATGAATTTCCTTTTCAGTTAAGTGTGTTCCTTGTGTACAGCATATTGTTGAATCTTGTTTCTTGATTGATTCTGGCAGTCTGTTTCTTTTGGTTGGTGAGTTGAGGGCATTTACAGTGATGTTTATAACTGATATGTATTGGCTTGTTTTTGTCATCTTATTTTCCTGCTGCTGGTTCCCTGATTTTCCCCTCCATTTAATTGCTTGCCCTGGTTGGTAGTTTCTTTTTATTGTTGTTCTTGGATTTGTGGTCATTTTAATCCCTGTCTAGAATATCTTTCAGTACCCTTTGTAGTATTGGTTTGGTCGTCATGAATTTCCTCAGTTGTTTTTTGTCATGGAAATATCTTATTTCTCCATTCATTTTTAAAGATAGTTTTGTAGTGTACATCAAGGAGGGTTGAAGTTATTTTCTTTCACAACTTGAAATACTTCTCTCCAAGCTCTACTTGACATGAGTGTTTTTGTTGAGAAGTCTGCTGTAACTGTGATGGGTTTTCCGTTATAGGTGATCTGTTTTTTTCCTCTATATTTAATATTCTGTTCTTGTGCTGAATTTCTCTGATCTTAATTATTATATGTCTGGGTGTAGATTTATTTTGGTTATGGTTAATTGGAGTTTTATATGCCTTACTTAAATCTATGTCAAATTCTTTTCCCATGCTTGGGAAATTTTCTACTATTATTGCTACAAATAGGTTTTTTTTAATATCATTTGTGTTGACTCCTGCTTTTACACTGACATCAATCAGTTTTATTTTTCTTTGCACTGTCTTGCAGCTGTTGAATTGTTATTTTCTGGTCCTTTGTTATTTGTAAGAGAATTTTCCTTTCATGATCCCTAGCTGTGATGCTGTCTCTAACATCTGAAAGTCTACCTTAAATTTCTTTTTTTTTTTTCTCTACCTTAAATTTCATTCAAGCACTTTTGCCAGCTTTCAGTGGAGTTTTTAATTTCCTGGATATGTTTCAATCTTTTTTGTGCATTCTATTTCTTTCCTATATTGATCATTCATGGTTTCCATCCTTTTGCTTTCATCATGATTTTTTAAAATCTATCTCTATTCTAGATTTGATGAGCAATTCCTTTATAAATGTTGACATTATATTTTTTACCTGAGAGATTACTTCTGATCTGATTTCCTCTATAGTGGGAGAACTTTTATCTATTTTGTTAAAGGAAATTTTTTCGACATAGCTTGAGTTTGTTACTGAGGGTGCAAAGAATTAGAAGATTTAATTTGGTGGCCATATAGTTACTTGGATGGTCTACAGAACCACTTAATATTTTCTCCTTGGCAAATGTCCTGCACTGAATTTTTTTACAGATGACCTAAAAACGAAAACTTCCTTTGTAATTACTTACATTTTGAGGAAATAGAAATGAATATATGTTCATATGTAAATTAACATCAAATAGATTTGCTACTTTTGCATGCCACTTTATGGTTTGTAATAGATTTTCACATCTTTTCAGATCTCACAATAATGCTGTGAAATAAATTGTGTACATATTGACATAATCATCATTTTACATAAGGCCAAGGGCAGTGAGTTTCAGGGAAAAGAGGGAATTGTCTAAAGTCAGGCAACTTGAAGTGTGACCATTCAAAATATACTCGTCTTTGCTTGCTTGTGTTAGCAATTTCTGCTAGGAGCCATCCATCTTTTTCATATAAAACTATGTTAGTTGTCTCTTATTTTATCTATTTTTGACTGGATCATTAGCAGGGCTGTGCATGCAACAAAATCTACATTCTGATTGCAGCCATGGTTGCTCTTCACATTTTTTTCAGAAGTCTTAATATTGTTCCATATAATAATGTACTTTCCACAGGTGGAAAATTGAGAATTATCCATTGGTAATTTGGTCGAGATGGCCCAAAGGCTTACTCTGACTCTTCAGCAGCTGGGGATGTAATGGAAGCAATTTAAGGTGTCTGTAAGAGGGCTACAGGAGATATTGCACAATACATTATAGCAGGCTGTTTTCTCTCTGTGTCCAAACTGTATTTCAGCCTGCCAGTGTGTATTGCAATTACCTTTAGCACAGAGCTATAAAAAAAGTCAAACCTAAAGTGTCCCTACTCCCAATTCTACCTAGAATCCCTGGAAGTCCTTGGTGCCAATTCTGTATCTAGGATTGCTAAAATAATTACAGCACACATCACTGCATACACTTGAAGAGCATGCTGACTTGCAGTATTAGATAATCAGCACAAAGTATGAATATTTAGTAGTCTCTGGTTTTGTGTAGTGAAAACATCTCCATTGAGACATATTTAAGTAACTATAGCTAGATTATTCTCAGGTCTGGGTTCAATTTTTTTTCTACTTGTGGAAAATCAGCCAGAGTTTTTCCTTTGTCTTGGTCCAGGTTTTGACTACCTCCAGTTTCTTTCTGATCTCTACAGAAATTATGAAGACCTTAGAGGCCTTCCATAGACTTTGGTGTTCCTTTCATGAACTAATAGAACAGCAACAACGTGGCCTAGGTCCTTCTCCAGAGTGGATGGTATAAGGAGCTATTCATATAAGAGGACCACATAGTAGGGCAGTCTACATGTATGATATTTCCTAGATGTGGTGGTTTAGTAGCTGAAAGAGTAACTGAAAGGGTAAAATAAGATTCTCTACAATCTAGGGAAAGTCACTGAACCTTATTCTCAATCCCAGAGAAAATCCTTCCACTCACAGCACTTGCACTATTGATCAATACATGCAGTGAAAATTTAGTAAAGTTGAGGGTCATTGAAATTATTTGAGGGATTATGTAACCCTAAAGGTTTTATAATTCCAAACATTAAAAAGGCTAAAGACAAGAGCTTGGCTCTCAGGAAGAACAGTAATGCTGCTTTTCCAGTTGTGAAAATCACACAAAACCCCGTCACAAAATATTAGCAGCCTGGAGAAAGATAACATCCTTCTTCTACCCTCTCTCCCAAAGTTCTGCCTGTTTCACATCTTTACTTTTTTCCTCCATATTTTGAACCATGAAAAAGGCCTGGGAGATAATGGATCCTCCATTCAAGGCAAGACTACAGACAGACCTGACTATTCTGCTTTTGTTTTCCTTCCCTTGTAATGTCCACTGCCTGGAGGATCCCCAAGACCTAATTTTTCATAATGAAAAGTTCTCTAGGAAAGTTTGTCTTTGCCCCTGTCCTTTATGGTTCTCTTTGACTGTGTGTCTGATCAAAAATATATAAGCTGTCATCATTTCAAAAGATGAATTTAAGAGATTAAATTAAAGAGAAGAGGAAGGAAGATACAGTGTAATTGATAATTAGATCACTTCACTGTAGCCTCCTCAAGATAACTCTCTGGTCTTTGAGCTGGTTTTTGGAGAGTAATGAGTTTTGATTTCAAACACACTTTGTAGCCAGCTGGAGTCTTGCTCCTGCTTCTCAGTGTGAGCTGGTAAAAGGCTGATCAATGGTAATGGCCCAATCACACACCCCTCCTCCTCAGACTGCAGTGTGTGCTGACCAGTGATGTGCACCACCATAATAATGAGGAAACAGTCAAATGGAATCTGGTCTCATCGTTGCTCATGAAGCCAAGAATGGGCACACCTTCACAGATTATACAGGGACAGCATGTGTATTGCTGTCAGCTAACTGGATAAACTAAGGGAGGAAAAGAAATACATCTCTCCTCCAGATTATTTAGGTGACTACCGAGTCTTGGCTTCTTTAATAGAAATATGGTCTAAAAATCTTGTATAACTTTAATTAATTTAAAGATAATATTTTGCCTTATTTTGAACAGTGGGATGGTGTTTTATTTCTGGAATGAGAGAAAGATATTCTTTTTCATGCCACCAGACCATATCTCTCATGGCTAAATAATGTGTGAGAGGTCAAACCTAAGATCATTGGACTTTTAAAGAAATATTTGAAGTGTATTTTCCCATAATTATGATTGGGTTATAAATTCTTAACTGAAAAGATTTAAATAGCTATGCGGGATGCCGTTTAGCTATTGGTTAAAAAGCATACAGATCACTTAGATTCAAAACAGATCCCCACCAGTTTTAGCTAGACACCCTCAAGCAAGTTACTTCCCTCGCTGGAGCTTCCGTTCCTTCACTTGCAAAGTGAAAATAGTAACTATACCTCCCCAGGTTAGCTACTGTGAGAAAGGAATAATATACTTAGGACCGCGCTGGCCAGATTTCGTTCATTCGTGGAGTTTTTCTCTTGCTATAACCTTAACTAAAGAGCCATGCGTGGTCTTCTGTTCTATTCTCATTTGGTTGATGGAAAATTTCACAGCACAAACGTGCAGATACTGAAATGAACATTCCTAGTTAAGGCAGATTAATTTCTGAACCTGTAGGCAGGGTCATCACGCATTTTTGTCAAAAATGCACATGCCAGTCATATAATATTCATTTCAAAATCCGCATA
Source organism: Dinomys branickii (assembly GCA_004027595.1). Lineage (NCBI taxonomy): Eukaryota > Metazoa > Chordata > Mammalia > Rodentia > Dinomyidae > Dinomys > Dinomys branickii. The sequence goes on along the minus strand of PVLD010004185.1, from coordinate 94,999 downwards.
TGTCTCCGGGCAACTGGCCTGGGGAAGTCCTTAGGTAGGAGGACTGCAGACTTCTAGAGCCATGGAAGAAAGGAAGGAATGTTGCTCAATTCGGTAAAATTTTCTGCCCTGCACCATAGCCCTTTCTAGACTCTAACCTTCTTAGTTATAGCACTAAGAATAGTCACAGAATTAAATAGTCATGAATATTTTCTCTCTTACTTTGAACATATTTAAATCTAATCTCTTCATACCCCCTGCTGGGCTCTCATTTGGTCCAATATTTATTCCTTAATTTACCCCTTGATCACCCTTCACACTTTAGCATTGATTCCTTAGATAGGAACTTCTTTTCCTCTATAGATGCTGTGTAAGTCCTCCACATCTTAAACACAATTTGTAAGTTCATTTTTCCAGTGTATCCTAGTCATCGGCCTCAGATAAATGCAGTCTCCTATGCCTCAAGACTTCTCTATATGGGCTTCATTTGCTTGATCTCATAACAGGACAAAAATATACCTTTGATACAGGTCTAGCAGGAATTTCATATAAACTCTGTACTCCCATGACTGATCCAACAAAATCGAATGGAGGTCCTTATCTTTTCCATTATTTTTTAGTGTCACTTGTTGCTTTTGTGTAGGAAATTGACATCTACTTTAGCCTGGTCTCTGTACATACCCTAACATTAATATTTGTATTAGTTATGAGGAAATAGGTTATGCTTCAGTAATAAGTAATCCCCCCAAATCTTTTCTAAGAGTAATAAAATAGAATTTCAACTCCTTCAACTTGTGTAACATGGGCTGGTTGTTATTCCATGTGCTGTCACACTTATCTCAGGATTCCAGCCAAGGAATGACTTTTGTGTGTAGTATCACCAGCAGTTGGAAATACCCAGTGATGTGAGCAAGTCTTACTTCAAAAAAAATGGGGATATATGATCTTTCCACAAGGAGGGACCATTGTAGGGCATTTATGAAACCTGAATAAGCAACTATCTTATCTTCCTTTATAGTGAAGCGGGTTATAACTGTAGGAAAGACTACTAAGAACTTAACAATTCTTTAGAACAATTCCTAAGAGGAAGCTCAAATTCTGACTCTCCCTAGCTCCAAATTGCACAGAAGTGGTAGAATCCAGTGATTCAGAAATTATAGGTTTTAAGTTAATAGCAAGGTAGATTTTCACCTTATTTGTAAAAGAATCCTTATTTCAGAATTTCTTTGAAGAAAGATAGTGACTGTTAGAGGGGAATTATATGCAATTGTCCTTTTTACCTGGCACTTTGTTCAACTACAGAGGATCAAAAAAGTGAATCACAGTTATTCTCTGAATTAGGGGGCCCTTTGACATTATACAAAAGTGTGATGTAAATACACCATAGAAGGCTGAACTTGGTTATAAGGAGAAGGCATTTATACAGCCAACTTATTCAGATCTAATGGCTGTGGTGAAACTTTGAATAAATAACTGATAAGGAAGTACCCAAAAACAAAAAAATAAACGATATTAAAATCTTATATGAACCCGTGGGAAATAAATGTTATAGTAGGAAAACTGATGACAATCTTAAACTAATAAATGTGAAGTGTATAATATATCAATTCAATAACCCTGTAGTGAATGTACTGCTTTGCTTTCCGAATAACATGAATTACTATCTTTTTAGAAATAGGAATAAATGCTGAGAATTTTAAAAAGCTAGAGCTATATCAAATTTCTTTGAAGGAATAAAATAAGATCCATGTAACTGACTTTCTAGGGACCACAGAAAGCTTGCTTATTTTAGGTTTTATGGGACTGAAGGTGTTCCCAGCTCAGATATTGGTTTAGTTTCAGCAAAACTGCAAGAATTTTGAATAATTTGGACCTTGGTGAGAAAAGGCTGTATTCTAGTGAGAAAGAAAAATGATCAATTTCTATCTGAAAAGGCTTTTGGACTTAGAAAGATTTGGTTATTATATCATATTTTTAGTTTACTATGCAAGACAGATTAGTACTTTGCATAATCTGCCATCACAAATAAAATAAAACAAATCATTCACAAATTGTGGCAGTCAAATGCAAATGGTTTACTTAAGGAATAACAAATCTCTGTGTTCTAACGATCACAAAAGATGTAGGCCAAGAATCAGAAAATGGTTCAGTAGTGAGTTTGTGTATGTTTATATGTTAATTTTGTCCAGCAGTGTAGTGTGCCTTTTTTAATTATCCATAAGCTATCCCTACAAGGTTGTTGCTATCACAAGATATTTCTAAGTCTGTTTTGCCTCTGTAGAGAATGAAAAGGTGAATTAAAAATAGAGATAGTCGGTTGACTAAAAAATAAAAATCTTAAAAGCTTGAGTATTTAACTCTGGCATAATCCACTGAGCAGCCCCAATTTCTCTCCATTAAACATACTCCAAAGTGTGGCTAGTATTGTCTACTTTATTTATCTACATCTCCAAGCTCAGTGATCTTAATAATGAAATTGCTCATATGGGATTAACCACCCTAAATCTCCAAGTTGGTAGGAGATCATGTGACAAAAGGCTAATTAGAAAGGCCTTTGTAGACTGTGGAGGGAAATGTGGCCACATATCCAATACCTCTGTGGCTAAGCCCAAGTTCCAGAAGCCTTAGAGATACGTTCAAATGTTTCATCATTTGGGAAATTAAAATTTACACTGACAAAATTGCATGTGTTAAAAAAAAAAGCAAAACAAAACCAAATGAATGGCTTCAATTAGTGGGTCAGCCTAGGGAAATGGATTCTTATTTGTTAAGAAACAAGGGACTGAATAAAGATCCATCAATATACAGTACCAGGTAATTCTAATTAACTAGTATAAGCAAGAATTTTGTCTCAGCTTAGGAGCCACAGGGGGGAAACAGCACTTCCTTCTTAATGCACAGGCATTACCTAACATTCTGCAAAGGAAAGAATATTATCTTTCCAGAAATTTCGATTTCCCTTTTCTGACTCATGATTTGTTGAACAGTATTTGTCAATCAGTGTTTGAAAACATTTTGAAATCTTAAATATTAATAAAAACATTTTTGATCATTACCACTTTTTAAAATAAATATTAAAAATACAGAAGAAAGCTAGAGATTTGGAAGAGAATAAAGATTATGGAATTTCACAGTTTGTGTGAATGGAAAGAAAAACTTACCTGATAGCCACTTATATTTATCTAATTCATATTTTCTGCCAATTTACAGTATATTATTACTTTTTTATTAAAATGACTATTAACATTTAATGTATAATGTATTAACAGTTAATCTTAAAAATATCCTTGTGCACTTCATACAGAAAAATATTTAAATACATAATAGGGTGAATATTTTATATTCTATAATTTTTATTCAACACACATGCAATATTTTGTTGTTTATATGTTGATATATTCATAGGTGATATAATATTTTGGAGTAATGATATGATATACTTTATTAAAGGCCTCACTTAAAGTAAAATACTTATATTACTTCCAACTATTTTTTATTTTGTAGTATTAGTGGTAATGCTTCAATGAGAATTTTAATATTCATACTCAATTATTCCCTTGAGAGTAAATCCTAGCATTGAAACCACTGAGTCAAAAGGCCTGACTCTCCTCCTGCCATTCTTTCTGCATATCTTTATTTTTCACTACTCGTAATGACCACTGCGAACACCAACAGCATTGGACTGTATCATTTTTACCACAACATGGCAGGTAATGGAAGTTATAAAAAAATTTCTACTTCATTAAATGCAAGATCGTGTTTCAAGCTCACTTAAATTTCTATTTCTTTGACAATTAGACAGTTATATTTGGGCTAATTAAAATCACTGGAATTATTCAACTGTGCATCTCTGGGTTATGTAGGTGAGTATAAAATTGAGTTTCAGAAACTAGATGAATAGAACTTATATTACAATGTCATATCGCTAAATAAAATTATTTATAAGGTTGAACTATCTCAATTTCTTATAAAATGTACCAAAGGAACCTTATAAAATGAGTAATCCAATTTTAATAGGGCTTCAAATTAATTCATTGTAACAAGGCCTGGACCACAAGGGCATGGCTGTAGTATTTCAAATTTTATTTGTTTTTGAAAATTTGATTTATTAACAGCATTTCACGGATTCTTTTATCAAGGTGCTTAATATAATTCATCTTTATTTTCCTTTCAGGAACAAACAAGAAAAGCTTGTTTGATCTCCTCCTACTTTCAAAGTTTATTACTGAATTGTATATAAAATACAGAGAAAAGGTACAAATGTCTTTTAGAGGGAAAGCCTAGCATATGTACCCTAGGCAAGCTGAAAAGGGGGGAGCATTTATTTTGCAAATGGTGTATCTTCTGGTTTACACGAGCAAGTGGACTGAGGATTAAATTGTTCAACGTTTGCGGGTACTGGTTGGAACATCTCGTGGACAGGGCTCGTTTGTCCCCTGTGCTTATCACCCCTCCGTTCGTTACACATCTGACTTCATTTCACCTATGAACTGTCTTCCTTGTAAAAGTAAAGTAAACGATAGAAATGTTCCACAGTGTGTCAATAGTTTCAAGTTGGGTGTATATTCATATTAATTTTAAATGTGTAACTCCAGGTGCATCCTCAACCGAGTCTGTGCCATGTGTCTCCCTCTCTTTGACAGCAATACTTATAAATCTAATGCAGCTTTTCATGGCAGCCTCATATATTTGAAGCATCTCTTCTGTTTTTCATGCACCTTTTTTTGACTCATATGTTTAAACTCACTGTGCTTGCCAGCGTCTTGGTCGTGGGCTTCTCCCATAGCCGATTGTACGTTTTTATAGAATATCAAATGAACTAAGACAGAAGCGTCATGCTGACAGGGTCAGGTGCTGCTGTTAGCAAATAACTTGTTGTGTAAATATCTCTGGAACTGGATAATTGGAAGAATTTAGAGAAGCATATTAGGAAAAGTGTAAATTGTTGTGTTGTGTACTATTAAGGGAGATTTTATTAAGGAACAGAAGGTAAAGGAGAGAATAATAAAGTGCCAGACTTTCTAGAAAATACCTAAGTAATCTTCAACATAATGTAGGTGGAAATCAGGATGTAACAGCCATTTTGATGAGGTCTCACACAGACATGGGAAATATGTTACTGGAAAGGGGAAAATCCAAAATACATAGTGCTATACATCTACTTAATGGTGGGATTTTCCTGAACAGCCCCGATACAGAAACAGAAAATATTTTTACATAAGCGGTAACAGATGAGAGTTTACAAGGTATGAATCAAGGAGCGGTCAGGGATATAAAGTGGTCCAAGGAATTGATCCATGCTGCTTGTGAGAGGAAGTGAGATTGGGAGGGAGCTGATAGAAAGACAGTTGCAGTGTCAAGGGGCTGGGACCATCAGTGCGAAGAAATGGCGACCAAGAAAGATGAGGGGAAAGTCAGGAGGGTGGGTAAGAACTAGGAGCATGTAGTTGGAGCAAGACATGAAATGCATGACTCTGAACAGAATGGTGAAGGGAAATGAAAGGGAAGATGGAGACGGTGATAAACTCTAGCTAAGACTGTGACGATGACGTGCTAATGTACGGAGGATTGGCAGAAACTGGGTTTTAAGGGAGTCATGTTATTTGGCAGGCAGGTGTTACCTGAGCTGAGGAGAACGCAGTTCTAGGCAGGAAAGCAGCCAAGGGCACAGATTCGGGGATGCCAGATGACATGGCAGAGAGGGCAGTTTAGTGGAAGTGGACAATAACCTACGAGCTTCTCACATCCTGTCTTTGTTTTACTCCTTTCCTCCTCCTCCTCCTTTCTGATGCCCTTTCTCATCCTTTTTTGCTTCCTCTGGATCTTTCGATGGTGAACTGTATAAGAAAATAGCCATTTTGAAATGAAGAGTGTATAGATCTCATGAATTTTGAATAGTTTCTTGAATAAAATAAAAGAAACATTAAAATACAGAACCTACTATTATTAGTATTTCAAAAACCATGCTGTATACATTCCCCAAATTTGTACTGTATAGAGAATGCTTAGTAAGAAAATGAGCCCCGTCCTCAATGAATAGCTTCTATATTACCTTTCTCTCTTTTGGGCATATTACTAGCACTCAGGATTCTACTAAGTATGGTTGAGTGTAGTTCAAAAAAAATTCTTACTGCAATTTTTAATATAAAGATTTGATGTTTCTTCCCATAATGTGTCTAAATAAACACTTCAAGCTACAACTGATATTTAGTCTTCATTGCCAAGGAAAAGTGAATTTAAATAATTCAGCACATAGTCAGTCAGATCTTTATCTCACATTCCATATATTTATGTTGCATGATATTTACCTATATAACATATTTTATTTATATATGTGTAAATATATGATACAAATATTTATTCTATAATAGATAATGTACAAAATCTATACTAGGTATTTTTAAAAGAAAATATAAATACTATGTGTTGGGGGTACAGACTTTCCCTGGATTTCATCTCTCTAACATCCTTTTATTTTCCCAGACTCACACAATCCAGGAGTACTATGCCAGAATTTTATTTCCTTAAAAATCTCATATTACTAATTTTGTCCTGTTGTACAATTTCCTTGAGACACAGTATAACGTAACTCATTTTCCCTTACTAACAGAGTAAGCTATAGAAATGTTAAAACCAGCTCCTCTTTCACGCACCGCAGAACTTATACATACAGATTAGAAATAGAGACGGAGATAGAGATACAGGTACAGGTACAGATTCAGATTATACAGATGCAGATACAGACATCCACATCCACAAGTATCCATATAAATATCTGCATCCATAAGCTTTGTGGATCCAGTCTGCTAATGGATGCTCACAAGAAGAAAGCCTTTAAAATCCAAGTTAGCCTTTCAGTTTGTCTGAGTCCTTCTAAAGGTAAGAACTGCAAAACGGTTTAAGGTATAGTTGAGACAGAATTAGACAAGGAAATGTTTGTGTAGTTCTTCATGTGCTCTCATTTTTCTTACTCACTGTTCATTTTAAATAATGGAAGAGATACGGCTGGAAAGGTCAAATGCTTGAGGTTTGTCAGGCAGTTTGGGATTTCTCCAGTGCAGAATATACCCCAATTCCCTGGAATGTCAAATTGCAGCTGAGTGGGTCACTAGAATCAGGACAGATGGGATCTCCGGGGAGGGCTGGCCCACTTCCCTTCTTTGCATACACAATTAAAACTCAAGATTTCCTTGACCTCAAATTTGTTTGATAAAAAAAGAAAGAAAAAAATTTATTCATTTTAAAACTCCCGATGAGTTTAACTACAGATTGGAAAATTGTTTCTCTAAGGAAAGTTCAAGAATGGGTGCAGATAATGTAGAAATAGAATATTATATTTTTATGCAGGTTATTTAATCCAGAAGCTGAAAGTACATCTCCATGGCATAGAAAATTTTATGCGATTGATCACTGCTAATATTGGGATCTAACTGCTGGTTTCAAAGGGTGAAGCTTGGATGCCATAGGCCAGTGGTGGCGAACCTATAGTGGCACAGGTGCCATAGCACCTGGATGTTTACTATCATTGAAAACTCTAAAAGGATCACCATCACTACCTTAGGCTACCATTCTAACTATATGCAACTGTTTTGGAGTTGAAAAGCTTCACAAACTTGGGAATTTTTCTCTTGTAGCCTTGGAGGAATGATAGAAGCAAAATATGACTTTTTAAATTATTTCATGAAGACAATGGTCTTGCTGATTTGCTCAGGACCATTCCCACCACTACATGTGAAACAAACAGATGCTCAGAATATGTTTGTTGAATGAATAAATGAATGAACGAATGATTGAGTGATAATTTTGGGTTAGCAAGCTTGAGTTTTATCATAACAATGCTGATTGGTTTTGTCTGAATTATTTAATACCCTTGTGCAGCTTCTTCCGCACAAAATTCTTGTGAAGATTATGAAGACTAATTAAGTATTGATCCAATGAATATAATTAATTCACTTAGAAACTTAGTAAATTAATGCTGTTAATACTATTCATATATTATCTTTATTGCTTATTTGTGAAATCTGTTTCTGTTATACTGCCATCTCAAATTATAATTGGACCAACTCAGCAAAGTGTTTTGAAAAATAGTGGGAAAATAGGATTATTTGTAATGCTGTTGCATTATGGCATAAAATAATACATGTATGTGTACAGATACGTCAGCATTAAAAATATTCCAGTCAGGAGTACATACTAAATACCTACTGTATATCAATTGCTCTTTGTGGCACTACAGATACAACCATAAATCAGACAAGATCCCTGAACTTTATGACCTTATATTCTAGTTAGCAAATGGTGGCATGCATAAATATAAATAATAAGGATGCAAAAATATAACATATTGACAAGTACATAGAAGATAAATAGGTTCAATCAGAGAGAAAGTCAGGAAGAGATGAGTTATTTAAGATTGTGCAACTAAAACTTTTTTTAGCATTTGAACAAATGCTGAAGTCCTAAAGAAAGAATGAATCTGGGAGGTTTTATAAGGGACTTCAGTACATTTACTATGACACAAACATGAAGAGCAAGGAGAAAATTTATGCAGTATTTGATGCGTGAGAAATGGTAGTGAATTTGTCCTTCAAAGAGTTATGTTTTTAGCATTGCAAAAGAAAAGTTAATATATATTCTGAGTTTCAGAATTGACTTTCAGTACATTGTTCAAATCCCCTTCCTGGATGTACCTCACTAGCTTACCCTTCCCTCTTCCTTTCCTTCCTTCCTCCTTCCTCCCTCTGCTTTCTCCTCCCTTCTGCCTTTTGCCTTCTCAACCTCCTTCCCCTTCTCCTTCTTTTCCTTTTTCTTTCTCTTTCTTCATTTCTTACTTGCAATGAGGTTCACACTTCTTGCCTATATATTTCAGCAAATTCTAACAGTTACATCTATACAAGTAACTTCCATATGAAACCAGTATAGAGCACTGACGTCACTACCGAGTTCAGTTGGGCATCCCAGTCAGCTCTGCTTCTTCTTCTACAGGTAATGACTTTCCACTCTCTGATGTGCATCTCCAAGGATTACTTCTGCTCTCTGAGAGTTTTTATAAATCAAAACCTATCGGATCTTTGTGTGTGTGTGTGTGTGTGTGTGTGTGTGTGTGTGTGTGTGTGTGTGCACGTTTGTGTGTGTGTTGGGGTAGATATCTGGTTAATTTTGCTTAACACTATGCATTTATGGGTTATTCATGTTGTTGCATATGGCAGTAACTCATTCTTTTCTATTAATGAATGTTATTTCACTACATGAATATACCACAATTTGTTTACTCACACTTTTGTTGCTGGATATTAGGCTAGCTTCTGGCTTTTCACTATGAACAAAGTTGCTTTGAATATTTTTTATGAATCAATTATGTAGATATATACTTTCATTTCTCTTGGGTACACCCTAAGACTGTAAACCTCTAGACCTATAATGAATTAATTATAACTTTATTGAGATAAAATTAAAGTATATTGAACTGCATATCATAAATACATGACTTGGTCAGTTTTTGAACCATGGGTGAACTCTTGAAATCCTAAGCAAAATCAGTATAAATATATTCACTTTCTAAAAGTATTCTTTGCCAACCTGTAATCTGTTCACACTTCAACGTACCATCCCCAGAAACTGCTGACATGTTTTAATGATCTTATAGATTAGCTTATATTTTGTATTGTTTTATATAACTTACCCAGTATGTACTTTATTTTGCCTGGCTTTGCTCAGTCAACATAATGATTTTGAGACTAGTCAATGTTGTGCCAATAACTCATAGCCTTTCCTTGTGGAGTAGTATTGTATTATATGTATATATCAATATCTGTTTATTTATTCACTGATTGATGCCTATTACAGTTTTACAAAGTTTTTAGGTGTTATAACTAAAGCTCCAGTGAATATTTGTGTAATGGTTTTGGCTGGACATGCATTTGCTTTTTAGTTGGTAGATACCAAATGTAAAATGAAAGAGCTGTTGGATTGGTACACACTAAAGTTGTTTTTGAAATGGCTAAACTTTTGTCTAAAAGCTTTTTCTCCAAACAGATATAGCATTCCCTTCAAGAGAAGATGAAAGTTAGAATTAGTTCACATTCCAACCAATACTTAGAATGTCCAGGAGTTGGGGGGCTGCGGTTTTTAACGTTAGCCATCCTAATCAGCATGTATAGTCATTCCTCGTGTCTTCAGTTTTTATTCCCCAATAGCAAATAATATTGCTCACCAGTTATATTTTTCCAATTATTTAAAATTTTATTTTAAAGAAAAAAACCAAAATTTCAAAACAAGATAATGAGAGAGTAACATGATTATACATCGAGTGTTGTTATCTTTAAATTAGTTGCTCAGAGTACACAATATAGGCATTTAATTGTCCAAACAATATTAGCACAAAGTTTTCTTTTCAATGAAATAATGGAAATTAGCAGTATAACTATATACATATACTCTTTTTGTTTTTCTCTTCCTTTTTTTCTCCTTTCCCTCACCTCAGTTTCTCTTTTGAACAATTACTTCCCATTTTACAATATCTATTGCACATTTTGGATCATATTTACTCTTTCAGTTTCTCACATTAGGAAGACAATACAATATTTATACATGTGCATCTGGTTTATTTCACTAATGAGTACAGTCTTAAGGTGCATCTATTTTTACCTATAAAAGTCTCCAGTTTACTCTTATGGCTGAGTAGGAATCTATTCTATAAAAATAATACATCTTTTTTAACCATACCTTGGTTGATGGGCGTTTGACTTGTTACCAACACCTAGTTATTACAAACTATGCTGATATTAACATGGGTGCACATATATTACTGTGGTACGATGTTTTAATTATTCTGGGAAGATACCCAGAAGGGGGATAGCTGGGTCAGACGCGATCTCCAGTTCTAGCTATTCAGGCTGATTTTCTGGTTTTCACAGTGGCTACACGTCTACTCTCCCACCAACAGTGGAGAAAGGTTGCATTTTTCTTACAGCCTTTCCAGCATGGTATGGGTTGATTATGGGTTGATCTCTCCTCACCTTCTGAGGTGAGAACAAATCTCAGTGTTGTTTTAATTTGCATCTCTCAAATGACCAGTAATGTCGAACTTTTTTTGTTTATTTTCTTCCTGTTTATATTTCTTCATCAGAAATGTTTAAGTGGAGTTTTAGGGGTCTTCTATGTCGAGTATCATGTCATATACAAATAATGATAACTTAACTTCTTCCTTTCCTATTGTTATTCCTTGTATTTCTTTCTCTTGTCTAGCTACTCTGGCTAAAGTTTCAAGGACTATGTTGAATAAGATCAAGATAGTGAAAAACCTTGTCTTGTTCCTGATTTTAGAGTGAAATCTTTCAGTTTCATCCATTTAGTATGATGTTGGCTGTTAGTTTGTCATAGTTGGCTTTTATCAGATTGAGATAAAGACCATTTATTCCAATTTTCTATAGGGATTTTGTCATGAATGGGTGCTGGACTTTGTCAAAAGCTTTATCTACATCAATTGAAATGATAATATGGCTTTTATCCTTGCTCTGTTAACATGGTGTATTACACATTGATTCATGTATGTCAAACCATCCCTGCATCCCTGGGATGAATCTAACTGGGTCATGGTGTATAATCTTCCTAATGATTTGCTACATTCTGCTTGCCAATATCTTATTGAGCATTTTTACACCAATGTTCACTAGGAGATCAGCCTGTAGTTCTCTTTCTTAGGTGAGTCCTCCTCTGGTTTTGTTATCAGGGTAATTCTTGCTTACAGGAATAAATTTGGGAATATTGTTCCCTTTCAATTTCATTAAAGAGTTTGAGAAGTAGTGATATTAGGTCTTCTCTAAATTTCTTAGAGAATTCAGCAGTGAATCAGCCAGGGGCTGGACTTTTCTTTGTAGTTAATTTTTAATTATATCTTCTATTTTATTGATTAATTTTGCTTTATTTAGGATTTTTATATATTCTTGATTCAGCTTTACTAATTCATATGTATCTAGAAATCTGTCAGTTTCTTCTGTATTTTCCATCTTATTAGAACACAAGTTCTCAGAATAGGTATAGATGTTCTCCTGGATTTCTGCAGGGTCCATTGTGATTTCATCCTTTTCATTCCTAATTGTGTGGATTTGAGTCTTTCTTTCTTTCTTTCTTCTTTCTTTCTTTCTTTCTTTCTTTCTTTCTTTCTTTCTTTGGTGAGGCTGGCTAAGGTTTCTTAATTTTATTTAGTTTTTCAAAAAACAATTCTTTGATTACTGATGCTTTGTACTGATGTTTTTTAGTCTCCAATGTGTTCATTTCTGCTCTGATCTTTATAATTTCCTCCCTCATATGAGCTTTTGACTTATCCTGTTCTTCCATTCATAGAAGTTTAAAGTTCAACATTGCATTATTTGTGCTTGCTGTGTTTGCTTGTTTTCTTTTTTCCTGGGCTCCTGTTGCATGGAATATTGTTTTCTGTCCACTGAGTTTCAGTCTATGAATTTCTTTTTGAATTAAATATGTTTCTTATATGCAGAATGTTGTTGGATCTTGCTTCTCCATTCTGCCAGTCTGTATCTTTTGATTGGTGAATTCAGACCATTAACATTGATGGTTATAACTGGGATGTATAGACTTATCCTTGTTATGTTATTTTCCCATTGTTGGCGTCACCTTTTTTCCCCTCCTTCTGTTTGTTTGCCTTGTGGGGTGAATGCTTCTGTTGGGTTTCATGGAGTTATAGTCTTCATTATCTCTTTCTAGAATGTCCTTCAAAGCATTTTGAAATGCTAGTTTAGTGATAATAAACGTCTTCAGATGTTCTTTGTCATGGAAGTATCTTATTTCTCTATCAGTTTTGCAAGATAGTTTTGTGGGGTACATCAATCTTGGTTGAAGATTATTTTCCTTTAGAACTTGATATACTTCACTCCAGGGTCTCCTTGACTTGAGGTTTTGTGTTGAGTATTCAGTTATGATTCTGATGGGCCTTCCTTTATAGGTGATTTATTTTCCCTAATAGCTTTTATGATTCTATTCTTGTGTTGAATTTCTGGAATCTTGACTATGTTCTACCTGGCTGTAGACTTTTTTTGATTGTCACTAATTGGAATTGTTTGTGTCTCACTTAACTGTACGTAAAATTGTTTTTTTATCTACCAGGGAAGTTTTCTGCCCTGATATCTGTGAAAAAATTTTATATCGTTTGTTCTGTCTCTTGCTTTGCCACTGACTCCAATCAATCTTAAGTTATTATTCTTTGCCTCATCTAACAGCTTCTGGATTGATTCATCATGGTCTCTTGCTATTTTAAAGAAATCTTTCTTTTCATGATTGCTAACAGCAGTCCTGTCTTCTATATCTAAAATCTTGTCCTCACATTGACTTAATCTACTGCAGATACTTTCAGTGGCATTTTTATTCTCCTTGATATCTGCTTGAATGTGTTCTATGGATTCCATTTTTTCCTAGGCTGAGCATTCATACCTTCTATAATTTTCTTCATCTCTATTCATTTGTTTGTGTATGCTCTAGAGTCACTAAGCATGGTTTTCATTGTGAGCATCATCTCTGTGGTTATTTGAGAAATTATTTCTTTTTTTTTTTTGAGAAATTATTTCTGATTTGATTTTTTTCTAAATCCTCATTCCATTGCTTTGATTTTACCACTTCAAAGAGGCCAGGTGGTTGGCTTTGAGGTTGTTCTACCTCATTTCCCCCTGGGTTTGCATTTGGTTAACTGGATGTCTGGGGTTGCATCTTATTTAAGTGTCTTCTTATTTTCTTTTCTTTTTTTCTCCTTTTTTTTTTTTAGTTCAATTACTTGTGTGCTTATAATTTTCCTATTGTGGGTTGCATTATTGCTAATATTTAGAGCTCTTAGGGAATGACTACTTCCCCAAGGTATCTTTCAGGTATAGCTGGTTTAGGGGTTTTGAGTCTGTTTCAAGTTCCTACTTCTTCAGTTTGTTAGGGATGAGAAGTTGCTGCCTGTTTGGCCCAGTACCTGGTTCTTTGGCACTGTGCCACAGTATTTTTCTATAACCTTTAGTCAATCTCAGTCTTGGAATACCAGGAAGAATAGCTGTTTATGTCACTTTTGGCTAAAGTGGTACCATCAGCAATAACAACAGCATCAAACACAGCCTAGAAAATTCAAACTGAGGTAACCATTAATTTGCCACCTTTAACTATAGGAACTACATTTGTGACTATGTAACAACATCTAAAACAAATCAGAAAATTATATGCAGTATATGTCCTTAGTATGTCAACTTTATTCTCAGGGGTTAAAATTTAAAAGAGGTTAGGGAGAAAATAGACGAGTAGAAGAAGAGGAGGAGATTAGAAGTAAGGTTGGAAGACAAAGGAAAATCACTCTGAATTTGGGAAAGTTGCAGAACACTGGAGGGAAACAGGGAAGAGATTAAAAGAACAGAACAGTAACCAAAAGGGGATAGAAACTATGTTCACACTCATATAAAACAAGATAAACAATGAAGGACAAGAGAAAACAAAGCAATAACAACAACAACAAAAACCCAAAATCACCACCACCTCCACAGAAACAATAAAAAAAAGAGAGAGAGAAAGAATAAATAAGTCCACCTCTAGGTTTGCCTCTGATGTCACCGGTAGACAATTATGCAGAGACAGAGTCCACATCCATGTTGATTTATCCCAGCAAGCCAGCAGTAGCTCTTTAGCAGGGCAGTGTATAATCTCTGTGAAACTGCACCTTCTGGCTGATACCGAACTCATTCGGCCTGCAGCTGTTAGTGTAGCTTCCCCTCACCTGAGCCCAGCTGGGTGCCGCTAGGTGGAGCCAGCAGCCACCCTGAGTTCTGTGCTCAGCCAGCCCCTCTCCAAGATGTCTCCCAGCCAACTGATCTCTCTCCCATGCAGGTCCACAGAGCCCTCCACTTCACTGACAGCTAGTACAGCCCTTCATATCCACTGCTTCCCTCCACTGCCATGTGTCTCCATACAGGCCTTTGTGGTTGCCAGCAGACACTGTGTGTCTGCAGATTTGAATCGCTCCTCTCACACAGTGAGTCCCATCTCAGGGAGAAGACATTACCAGCTACACCCTTCCTTCTTCATTAAAGTTTCTCTCTTCACTCTCTGTTTGTGCTTCAGTTCTTGCTTCATATTCTTTCTGGGTCCAGGGGACCAATTTCCCTTATTTTGTCTGCCTTCAGTTGCTGTATCCCAGCATTTGGACAGCAACTCTCAGAAAGGCTCTTTCTCTGCAGCTTACCACTCTGCCATTTTGGTGTTCCATCCTTTTCAAATATTTTTACCCAATTTCTCATTGAGATATTTGCTTTCTTATAACTGAGTTCTGAAAGATCTTTATATATTCTCCCCGTAACATTATTGACTGCTATATGTGCTGTGAATATATTCTATCAATCTTGGCTTGACTTTTTTTAAGGGTGCCTTTGGAGAACAGAAGCTTTTAATATTGCATAAGCAATAGCTAAGCAAAAATAAGCCGTTTTAATTACACAAATGCAGAGATTTTCTACCAGGAGTTTTATAGTTTTGGGTTTTGTATTTAGATCTGTAATCTAATTTCAGTTAACTGTTATCCGTGATGCAAAAGATAAAGAAAGATGCTTGCACCTCCCCTATACATACACACGTTTTTTCAACATTCATTTTTTTCAACATTTTCTTGAAACCTTCTACAAAAATCACTTCATGTTTGTCTACTTTTCTGAACTATCTTTTATAAAAGTTCTTTTGATCTATCTTTACCTTCTAAACTATCTTACTAGAGTGGCTGTATAGTACACCTTAAAGTCAAGTAGAGTAAACCTTCTAAATTTCTTTTTAGGCTCTTTTAGTTATTCTTCATCCTGTGCATTTCCACACAGATTTTAAAGTGTACTTCTCATTTTTCACAGAAAAGAGTCAGCTAGAATTTTGCTTGGGTTTACACTGAATCAATACAGAGTTTGCAAAACCAAATGTTATGTTGATATTAAATCTGGCCAATCAATTTTTCACAAACCCATTGTATTAATTAATGTCAGAAAGAAAGGATTTTTTTTAAATGGTTCTGGAAAAAGTGGATACTCATATGTGATGTACTGTTTTCCAGTTTTGCTTCATCTACTATGAAAATGCATAAAACTTTCCACTTCCCCAGATTCAGTAAAATTCAGGGCCTCTTCAGGGATTGTCCTCTTTTCAAAAGGGTCTGGTATCACCTGGTAGAGGAAACAAGTCTTGTGACACCAATGCTGCTGATAATTACATACAAATAAACAAAAATATCTTCTGTCTTTAACTTTTTCCATACCCTGAAATTCATATCCTTACACATTTAATCATAAAACCATAAAGTTCTTGAGGAAAATATAAAAGAATAAATTTATCTATGGAAGACAAATACACTTTAGAGTGACTCTCACAAAACACTAATCATGATAGGGAACAAAAATCTGGTAAACTGAGCAGGCATCAGGGTGGTGCATGTGTGTGATCCCAGACCTTTGACAGGTTAAAGCAGGAGGATCACTGTGAGTTCAAGACCAGCCTGTACTAAATAGTGGCTTCAAGGCAAGCCTGAGCTTCATGAGAAAACCCTCAAAAAACCAAAAAAAAAAAAAAAAAATGTGGTACATTGGAGATCACCAGAATTAAAGATATTTTTGTCAAAACTGAATAGGTAAGCCACAATCTAAAAGAGAATATTCAAAATTCACAACTGATAAATACATTGTACCAAGAATATAGAAAGGTTCCTCAAAATCATTAATTTGAAAAACAAAAATAATCTAATTAAAATGAGCAAAAGTATTGAGCCATTTAAAGAAATGTACATAAATGTGCAGTAACCAAAGGAAGAGGTGTTTAATGTCATCAAGTATTCTGGACATTCAAATAGAAAATCAGATGAAGAATCCAGACTGCAACCTCAGTGTGACCCCATTTTACATCTACGTGAATGGTTAAAAATTTTTTTTAATTAAAATATAAAATGATTGAGGAAGTGAATTAACTAATCTCCTATGTGCTGGCAAATGTAAAATGGCACAACCATTTTTGAGAACGGTTCTTTGGTTGTTCCTTGCAAAGTAAAATATTCCTCTATACTAGAGTGTACTTTTAGTTCTTATCTGCCTCCTATTATAAACCCTGGACCCTGTTCAGGAGCATAGGTACAGCTAGCTTTATCTTTTATACAAGGAGCTGATTAATGCACCTCCCTTTTTGTGGTAACCCAGGCTCCTACTAAGATTATAGAGGAGAGGACATCAGTAGCTCCCTCAAGATCCATGCTAAATTATTCCTAGCTCCTACTTGAGAATACTGGAACTGCTAAGACTCTCAACACTTGAGGTAGACTGATTCCAGCTCATCTCAAGCTGCAGGTCAGGAAGACTTCTTTTTACTATTAATTAATTTTGTCATGAGAGTCAGGACCAATCAAGTGACCACCAAAGGCAACAAAAAGACCTAAAGTAGCTGAAAAAGACAAAGGTAGAAGGAGGAATAGGAGAGTAAGAAACAAAACAGATAAAATAAGGAAGACAAATGCGACCTATTAGACAACTATTCACTCATTCTAATAAGATACTTAAGGAAAACAAGAGATAGCAGAAGGTCCTCTTCATACCTGACCTAATTTTTATTAATATTGTGGTCTGCTGAGCTGAGCCCAGGGCGTTTTCCCACAGCATTCCCTTATCCGCAATAGACACACTGACTTTTTTTTCTTTCTTCTTCATGACTTGCACTGCAAAGCTTCATTTTGTTGATTTCTGATTACTCTTCCAGTTTAACAGTGTCATTTTGAATTTAAATACCATCCTCCAGAGTGCTGCCCTCCCTGAACTTGCCTCAGTTTCATTTGCAAGTTTGGGAATAAACTCTCTATTACTACTTCATGGCTGGAAATACTAAGTATGCCATTTGAAATGCATAATAAAATTCCCTGAACAATTTCAAGGCTTCACAAACATGAAGAGTAATCAAAGCCATATTGTCCTCATGATTTAACGTTTAGAATTTTTATTTGGTCCAAAGATATCAGGCCCTGGTGCAGTATAAATAGTTATTATAGAATTCTAATAAACAGATCAAAAGCAAAACCTCAGTGCCGTTCGTGTAAAGCCAAAGTGACAGAGCCACAATCATTTCATAATTATTGAATAAAAGTAGAACTATACCTTCAAACAAAATTTACTAAACGATGTGTGTTAAGCAACAAATCAAAATTGCCAAGCTAAGATTTCACTCTATTGCATCATGTAAACAGTTTTAGAAATTATACCGTATTTAAAATACGTGAAACATTTTAATTTACATCTGATGTTTAAAATATTTTCTCAGTGAGGAACAGGTGTCCATTGCGCTTAAACTAGCTGCTCCATTTGTTGAATTTGACAACAGTTTTTAAAGAAAAAGAAGAGTGTCTCATTCACCTCCAGTCTTGTAGCAATATGCTTAGAGCGTTTATTTTTCCCAGTCTTGCCTCATCTGTTATGAAAACACATAATATTTTATGTGGAAACACACTTCGCCTTCAGCATATTTCAGAGCTACTTAGGCACTGTCTTCTCACAAGGATCTGGTATCCTCTGGGTGAACAGACAAGTCAGGTGGTGCCATTTTTTTCTGATCACTATTTCCAACTGGCTAAGCCAGACTCTACAACTTGCTCAAGTGGAAATCTGTGAGTACATTTGTAATAAAACAAAGTGCTGATCATTTCCTAAATTCTCTCCTACATGTAAACTCTGATTTTTGATTCATTAATCATTATTATCCTGTGTATCAAAAATGCAATGAGATGTTCATCCTCTATACACAAAATGCAACTCAAATATTACTCAGCAAAAATAAAGAAGATAAAGGATCTGAAATTCAGGTAATATAATAAGTAGGATTCATTGAATGTTGTCTGCCAGTCACAGCTTAAACATATATAAAAGATATAGATAGAGGCAGATAGAGACATAGATAAACAGACAGACAGACAGACAGATAGGTACACATTCATTAAATTTCCATAGTAGATCCAGTTTATAGAACGGAAAACTGTGCATAGAAAGGTAAAACATCTTTCCTAGTAAGTAAATGACACAGTTTGATTCTAAAGCTCACTGTCTGAGGCTAGAGTCCACACACTTCATCACCACACACTCCACCTTTTAGCCTGATAAGCCACGGGTCCTAACAGAGAGGATGTACATCCAAATATGTTAAAATTCAGAGAACAAAGAGCCTATGGTAACCAAAGATTTTCAGCATCCTTTTGTTCTAAAAGTGTAGTTATCACATCAAAGTTTGTGAATATTTGTGGTAGCATTGCAGGCAGGACAGACTGGAAGTGTCCAGAAAGATATACTTACACCCATCTCCTCTGGAGACATGATTATTATGTGGCAAAGGGCCATAGAGATAAAGTTGTCATTTCATGATGCCAGTAAGATACATCTGGATTTTTAAAACAGCTGCCACAAAGGAAAACGGCATAGATGAAAGAAAATTGAAGAAATGTCAAAACTCTGTACGTTAAGGCAAGAATGTGCCTTTTGTCATTGTTGTCAAATATAATTTTATTACCCTATGATTTACTTTCAAATGTAAACTTAATTATCACAGAACGGTGCACAGACTGAATGTTCGTGTTACCTCAGATTGAAATGTTGAAATCCTAACCCCCCTATATAATGGTATTTGGAATTGGAGGCCTAAAGGAGAAAGTTAAGCAAGAAGGTTGAAGTCCTGAAGCACAGGATTAATGTGCTATATAGAAGGGGGCCGAGAAAGTTACCTTTCTCTTTCAGGCAGGTGAGGCTACCAGGAGATAGATGATAGTTTGCCGGAAACAACCCTCACCAGAATCCAACCACCTGGCATTTAACACTCAGACTTCCAGCATCTAGAACTCTGGGAAATAAATTTCTGTTATTTATAAGCCACCATACTTTGCTGTAATTGCCTGAATGGGCTAAGACAAATAGATATGCTCTAACTAAACAGCTCCCCTTCTGTGGGATAGTTAGAATTTCTTCATCATTATAGATAAGGAGGCAATGAATACCTTGATATATAAATCTAAATCTGTATGAATCTGCAGGAACTTTGGTTAGAGTCCCCCAAATGCACTTACTTGATGGAAGACAACAGTCTTTTCTAGGGCCCTGATACATTTTGAAAAACGTACTTTTCAAACACAGGTTCAGCTTGTTTCCTTCCTGCTGAATCTGGGATGAGAACAATGTGTGTACCATTAGAAGCACCATTCCTTAGGCTGCTTTTCAAAAGTTACTTGGCATGAGAAAGTAAGATTCAATGGCCAGGCTACTCGTATTTTTGCCAAAAGATGACCCATGAAAACTTCAATACAAAACTCTATATAAACATCTAAGAAACCTATTATTCTTTGCTAAACACTGACATCAGATCTGAGATGGTTTGATAGAAAAATCACTTTTCACTATTTCGTTAGGTATTCACTGGAGATTTGACCAAGAATTTCACAGCTTCTGGGTAAATACAGCAAGTATTTCTGCCAATGCTGCCCGATATTCTTTCTGATATTTTTAGGAGACTCAGCCTATGGGAAATGTCATATCTTATCATGTCAGCCATTACAACTGAATGTAGTTATGGTACTGGATTGTATAGATTAAAAATAATAGGTTAATACAAATGCCATTTATTTATATTTTAATGATAATAGATTTTTAGAATATGGTAGGAAGTTAGCAATAATATTTCCAAAAAGTTAAATTGTTTTATACTCCTCCATGTCCAAGTATGTGGCCTGAGCTTGCCATGACGAAGTGACTTGCTCTAAATGCTCCAGCTTCATCTAGATCTTACCATTTGTCTTCTGTGGTTTGTTTTTAAAGTCTAATCATTTACCCTAGAATTCCTCTAAGTAACTATAGTATGTGAGCTAAAGCCAAATTAAGTTTCATGTCCACAAGGAAGGATGATTTTCTTTTAAAAGTGAGAAAGTCTTTTTAAATGAAGACAGCTTAGCTGCCCTAGGTCACCTTTATGTTATTACAAAGCATAAAGTTAGTTTTACCCCCAAAATTAAAACAGCCCTTCCTTTTCCAAATTTAAATGCAGTGCTACCAAAAAGTGAGTCCAGAGACTGTAGAAAAGTTATATTATTAGATATAGACTTGAATTTCCAAAATGTATTAAGCAGAATACATTGGTTTTAAGGAATCTGAAAATTTTTTTAAATATATGAAAATCCTGATTGAAGAATATTGGCAAAATAATATTGCAAACTCCATCCACCAATTGGTTTAAATAGTAAGGATGTCTTGATTCCTAACAGCAAAGTCTACAGAGGAGGTTTTATGGACTGAATATTTGCATTTCCTCCAAGTTAAAACAAGGCCTTTAAAAATGTGATTCAGATTTAATGAACTTATGAGGGTGGGGCAGGTCTTATCGGAAAAGATTTGTGTCCTTCAAAGGATCTCTCCCTTCCTCCCGCTCCCCCTTCCCCTCACCATCCTCCTTCTTCCTTTCCCTCCCCTCTCCCTCCCCGTCTCCCCCCCTCCTTTGCACACATGCACCCACACTCTCAGGGAAAGCCATATGAAGACACAACAAAAATATGGCTATTGTAAGCAGGAAAATGTCCCTCAACAGGAACTAAATCGGTGGCACCTTGATCATCAGCTTCTAGTTTCCAGAACTATGAGACAATAAACTTCTACTGTTGAAGCCATCCAGTCTTTGTATGGCAGCCCTGGAAGATTGAAATGGAAGATCTATACCACAGGGATGTTCTGTGCTTTGGGCAAGGCTAAAGTTCCTCAGAGCAGGTGATTGTGCTCTGTCTGGTACTTCAGGTTACCCTTGTTCTTGTACGTTCTTCCTACATTGTTTTGTATTCTTTTATACTTATCTTAAGGGTCTTTTTATTTCTTCTTGAGTAGTGAATAAAAGGAAAGAAATTAACGTTTATTAGGCACTTAACATGTGCCAGGCATCATTTCACACGTGTTTTCTTATTTAATCCTTAGAAACATCTTGCAACGAAAGTATTACTATTCCAATCATTTTAGTTAAAAGATGACATAACCTGCCTCCAACCATCACTTAGCCAGTTAATTGGCAGATTTAAAATTCAAACATACCATCTTTTGTTTTCTTTCTACAAAGCCACAGACTTTTTATTCCGTGGCATTTTGGGTCTAGTTAGAACTCAGAAGGCACTCTGTTATTTCAAATGGAAAGAATTGAGTATACCTGGAAGGAAAGAACTGAAAGGCCAAAGGTGACCATGAAGCACCCTGGAAGCTAACACAACCAAGACACAATGAGCAGAGGCACTGCCCTTGAACTGCAGGCAGTAGGAGAGTGGACTGAGCTCCACGGGGCCTCAGAGTAGCATTCCCAGTGGAAGCTAGCAGCTCTTTCCCGTTCCTTGGCAGGCAGACCAAAGGAAAGAGGGGGCCCGACAGGAGCTAGAGCTGCTGCTATGGACACTGTTCAAATCAGAGGGCTATTTAAATAATTGCTCCGGCTTTCCTTTCTTCCTGCTCTCCAGTCTTCCGTGAGTCATTGCTTCTCACTAGCAAACCTCTAGGAAGCCAGAAAACGAGGGGCTCGGGAAAGACTCTGGAGAACAGAGCAGAAGGAGAGCAAATATTGGATGGCAGAGACGGCACAGAAGCGGTGAGGGCAGACAGGTTATGTGGCTGTCCAAGTGACAGCAACTCCGACGTCCATAGGCATGTGGCATCTCTCTCCCATCCTCGGAGAGTGTTATTCTTTGTGCTTTTACAACTGAGAGGGCCTCACTGCTCACTTAGACTTTCATTTTATACCTCGTAAAACATTGGCTTAAAGATAAATTTACTTCCTACAAGGCAAAGAGCAAGTAAATAGCAGAGTCAGGGCTAAATCCAGGAATTCTGAAACCAAGTCCAGCATGCTTCTAATAAAGTGTTCCTTTTCAAATTAAATTGAGTTAAATTGATTCAACTGAAGTGACCATGGTGACAGATAAATGATGACTTTCTGAAAGCCCAGCAATATGTTACTGGGACAATACCTAAAGAATATTTCTGGTGAAGCCATCGCATTAAACTCTTCTCTACCATAAATTACTTTTGCTTTACATTGTGTTTCTCTATGTATATTTTTAAATTTCTCTTGCCGTCAGTGGAAACACAGAATTATCTTTACCTTATTTTAAAGTACTGCTAAACATGCTTAAATATGTCTAGTATCAAACTAATGATTAGCAAACATATTAACATAAAGGATTACTCTGTAAGCAAACCACATGCACGCAGCATCAGGAACTTTTTTTCTAAAATAAATATGATTTGAGCCTTGTCCTTGGAGGATCATATTTGAAACTAATCCTCCTCCCCAGTAACTTAGGGGTGGTAACAAAAGAAAATCTCTTTAACCCAAGGGGAAAAAATATATTTATTTTGCCTCATAAAAATTCATAGCAATTTCATTTCACATTCTTGTTATATTTCTCAGTAAACTCAAAAGAGGAAACTGTGTTTCCATTTTATTCTGAATTTGCCTGGGACAAAGGAAAACAAAGGAAGACAGGTGAAAGTTGATTCTGATCTTCTTTCTCTGTGGTCTCCCAGCCCCACCCTATCACAGAATCTCGGACTGGGCAATGTTGCCTATATAGAAATCTAAACATTTTTTCACTTGCGCTAAACTCTGTCTTAAAATAAACTCCCAATGTTTAATTCTTATTCCCACTTTCTCTATTGTATTTTCATTGGCTTCCTACACAACTATCAATTCTCTCTCCAAGTTACATTTTAGAGTACAAATAACCTTCAGGAGCAAGCGTGCTAGGTTCATTATGCAAC
This sequence comes from Dinomys branickii, assembly GCA_004027595.1. Lineage (NCBI taxonomy): Eukaryota > Metazoa > Chordata > Mammalia > Rodentia > Dinomyidae > Dinomys > Dinomys branickii. Next base: position 71,216 of record PVLD010004185.1, on the reverse strand, counting down.
TCAGTTATAAATTCCCAGGGTCTTTTTCCTTGCAGCAGCTTCTCTTCTACCTCCTTAGTCTTCTCTTCCTTTCCACGGCCTTATTCCCATCAGTGACAGTGGGCTTGAGGCACTGTCTCGTATCTACATTTTCCGAGCATGACTTGTTCCATTCCTTCCTCATCATCAAAAGCATATACCCTGCTTTCCGTTCTCAAATAGTGGTAACTTCGTTTACATGCTGAGAGAGAATGTTCACCTAAAGAGACCGAATCTGTTCTGCCTGTCTTTCCCACGTGCCAGTGGTCAGAAGTCACATGGTGTGATTTATGCTAATAGCATCTCCAAACAGCCGAGCAGGGCACAACCATTGAGGGAGACTACAGTTTCTATTTCTGCTCCTCATGTTTGTGCAAAAGGTTTGTATCCATGGGTAGAAACAACTGAATCTGAGCCAAATAAGTGGGATTAGAAGCCAGATTTTATCAAGTTCTGTTCAGATTTCAGGACAATTCTGGCCCATGTCCCTCTGTCTCTATGCTAATATCCAATCTTGAAATTACTCTGAGGTTTAGATCCCTTCCACCAGGCTTCTTGGAAACTCCCATTTTCTGACCACAACCAACTTCTCTTTTCCTGTTACACCCAGGGTGTAACATCTCTCGTGGCAACTCATCCTAAACTTTTTTCAGAATTGCCCTTGTCTGTCTGCTAACTCCTACCGAGCTCACCTACTGTCCAGTATTCTACCCCGTACAAATGGGCACTGTGTCCAGGAAGAGAAAGAAGTCTCTCTTTCCAGTGATTAAACTATTTCTCATCTAAATAATTACATGACAGTAAAGAGATTGCTGCAAATATATATACATATATATGTGTGAGTGTGTGTGTGTGTAAATCAGGTGTGAGCATTCACCCAAGCTTATTTTTCATGAAAATCTACAAGAGCAATTTCTATTAATCAAACTTACAAAGTATCTACCCTTTAAATTATTAATAGAGAAGTTAGAATGCATTAACTAGCAAGGTTCCCTGAGCACCTGCCTGCAGTGAAAACAATAATAATTATTCTCTTTCCAGGAAAAAAAATGAAAGGAATAATTAGAATTCATCCTTGAGATGGTTCGCTCAGAACTGTTCACAGAATTATGCATTATCCTGCCCTTTCACTCTGCTTTTTCAGGAAAATCATAGAGTATTAAGACTACAGGGAATGTCTGGGCCTACTCCAATTTAAGGGCAGTTCTTAGGTTCATAACCTAAGATACAGACTTGGGTCTGTAATCCATAGTCAAACAAAATTTAATAGCACAGTGAGTGCTGCAGCTCAGTGATTCTGAACCCCCAATATTTTATTATTTACCTTTTCAAAATTGATGTTAAATAAGAAGTGTTCTTTTTTAGTTTCTTGACCTGAAAAAAAATGCAATTAAACAGAAACTTGTAATTATAGCACATTTTTCTCTTGTGTTTTCAGAGCTTCATGGACTGACATTTGTGAGGGTCATGGATCAGTCTATGGAATCAGAAATAGGTCTCCCTAATAAATCTTCTCACCACTGTTACCAGCTGCCTAATAATAGTAACTTATTCAAGCTTCCGACCAGGGACTTAACTTCTTTAGTTCTGCAGAGACCATTAAAACTAGTGGCCCTTTAAAGCTCATGAGCAACATGTGCAGCATTCTTTAGAAATTTCCATACTCGTTATGGGCGTACCCAATGCCAATTTTATTTCCAATTGGACACAACACTCTCTTGCGTATTTTTACTTGAAAACTGTCATTATTATGAGGCCTTCTTGTTTATTTTGCTTTTGAGGAACTGGGGTGAGGAAGACCATTCCTAATGAAGGGATTACACTTCTAATAATGCTCCAGTAGGAAAGAACAAAGATTGGCTGCAAAGAAGATTCCAGACAAACTTGATTCTCTCATTACCATGCAAATAGCTAAATGATGGTTGGCTCATAGCCCAAATTTCTACATTAGTAATAATAAATCATTTTTTATATCAAAGAAATCTCACATTGATTTATAAGCTGCCAACACTGCAAAAGTTAAATTTATTGGTTTTGAGTATATATCACACTGTGGCATTCACAGGACATAAACACCCAAACTTTTCCCCTGACTTTCACCAGTGGCCAGGAGGGAAGTAGCCTCCTGTCTCAAGGCAGCACTCCAGGCATGGCATTTGTGACCTAGAGCAACAGGAGGAAAGTTCTCCCCTCCCGTTGTTGGCTGTTCTTTCTTATGCTGGGGTCCTTTTTCAAAAACAACAGGAAGGAAGAAAGAAAGAAAGAAAGAAATCTGCAGTGGAGTAGAAGCCTGACGCTGCAACACAAATAATGATTATTCCCGTCAAGGTTTAGCCGTGGTTGCTAAGTTACCGGTCTGCTCTGAAAAACCTTGAAGTATGGGACACATTAGGAGCTCGTTAGGTCCCAGTGACTTGTGGTAAATGTACAATTTGTCTCTGTGCTAAATACACTTCAAAAATAACAATAAAAAACCCACATGGCTTAAAATTTCTGACCTCTCTCTTTCCTGTTCTCTTGTTCTTCCCCTCCCCCAACATTTCCTAGTCTAGCGTGACTACAAAAGCAATGCTATTGGAAAAATAAACAGAAGCATTTTGCAGAGAGCTGGAACCAAACATATTAGCTTACAGCCTTTGGCATTTAATGAAGGTGTTCACAGAGAGAACCGCGTGAAGGGGTGAGGAAAATGAAAAGAAGGTTCTATAATAATTGTTTACAATGCAAGCTGCAGGGCCATCCGCTCACTTTCAGAGAGCACCTGTCGTGTAGATGCCAGGCTGCAAAATGCTGCCAGCAAAAAAAGGCGCTTGACAGTTATATCTTAAACTTGGATCCCTTTTCTGTTTATGTTATTAATATTACATGTCAAATTCATAGATCTTTGAATAAACCTAGTGACTTCTATTTGAAATTTAAAATTATAGTATGTGTGAATATCATATTCTTTGCACTTCAAACTTGGTTCTAGTCTCGGTTTCATCAGGCAATCACATTTCCCCAGAGCACTGGGCTTTCCTTCCTTGTTTATGGACTGCAGGCACATTTCCACTCGTGCTAGTAGTGCTGCTTGCAACTTTGTGCTACTAGGAACAAACTAACAGAGAAGGTGCGGTTGGGAGGGAAAGGGGTAAGGAAAAGCAGGGGTAATAGCAGGTGCCAAAAATAAAAGTGAGAAGCAGGAAATGCCAGAAACTCTCTTCAGGCAGTCTTTGGCTACGTAAATCTAGCAAATTGCAAGGACAGGAATTAGCCAGTGTGGGCGTTCCTGTGGCTACTGAAATAAAAGTAACAAGACTCGAGCAGTATGTAGGAAACAGGCTCCCACAACAATAGGTGAAAGTATAAGCAACAATCACTCACATTTCCTGTGCAAACTTCGTAAATCTATATTAATCCTAAACCATGTTGACCTGCAATCTGAGATGAAAGATACCATTTGGCTCTTACAGAACTTCCTGTGATGCTTAGATCTGAGCTGCTTCAAAAGGAAAATCTTCTTTGCTTTTGTGCCAATAACTAATCAAAATTCATATGGCGTTAAAATTTTCCAGTAACAGTGTGCTAGATGAATTCTTTCCCATTGTTTACACACATATACATGTATGTGTACACATATACATTTATCTTTTCTTTTCCCAATAATCACATGTTCTAGGAGGTATTACACAGCCACTGCAGTCCCTTTGCTTTTCTCCACTTGGTCTAAAGTAAATCTTGTACTCTCAGAAAACACATTTGTAATTCTCTTCAGCTATTTGGGTTCCAAAGTATTTCTCCCATTGCCCTACAGTTCTTTGAGAAGCATGGCTTCATCTATGATATGTTATATTCACCAAATTATCCCATGACAAAAATGAACTTGCACATCAATCTCCTATTTTTCGTAGTGAGGGATACATCAAAACAGAACTAAATAGAATAGAGTTGTCTTGTTTCTTACTAGCTATAGGGCTTTGGTTCCAGGATACCCTCAGGTAGCAGGATTTTGGTATCCATAGATGCTCAAGTACCTTATATAAAATGACATAAAGGAGTTGCATAGAATCCACAAACATCTTTCTGTATACTTTAATTCATCTCTAGATTATTTATAATACAATGAAAATGCTGGGTAAAAAGTTGCTATACTGTATCATTTAGGGAATAATGACCCACCCAAAAAAGGTCTATATAAGCTCAGAACAGACATAATTTTTCTACATATTTTAAATTCAAATTAGTTGAATTCATGGAGACAAACCCATGTTGAGATATGAATGACCAGTCTTTGTACATGAGAAAGTGAAAGATGTCACATTCATCAGAAATAGGTCTAATTTCTTTTTCTTGCAGCTACCCCTGTTATTGCAGTGTGATATTTTCATACATCGTGTTCTGTTTCTGCTCTTAGAACTCAGTCACCTTTACAAAGGACTGAAGTGCTCCTTCATATTTAGCTATCCCATTCGTTCTATATTCTGCTGATAAATGCTGTTGCCTAGCCAGAGACATAAACATGAAACTGAGGTTTGCTCATCAAGAGCTACTATTCAAGCAAGATCAGCCAGAATTCCTTCTGAAAGCAATACACAGAAGAAAGAATTTCCTTCATTTGGACTGGGTAGATGAAGTAGAGAGGAAGGGACTCTGTATCTGATAATTAGCATCTTAGAGAAAGATTTGCATCAACATGAAGCCCAACAGAGCCAAGCAGAGCTGAAACTTAAGCAGGCTGAGGATGGATAGCAGAGAATCTGGACCCCAGAATCTGAAGCCCTGATTTCATCAGCTTTTTATCCTGCCTTCTCAGTTTCTTACTTCTACAACACCATCAGCACAAAGATGTTCATGCTACCACAGCATTTCCTTTCATCTGAAAACCCAAACAAAAAAGACTTTCACTTTGCAGAGCCTCTAACCAGTAGCACATTTCCTACAAACTCCTCAAATGAGATATCCATAGTCCCTGACTGATTCTATGAATCTCTTTTCCACTTGTGTAAGTTTTGGTAGTTATCTTCAGTTCATCAGAAGCATACGTGTGGCACATTTTACATTAGGAAGCACAGAATGTGTCAGTTGAAGAAGTGCGACATTACCAGTTCTGTTCCATCAGAATCTATATTCCCATCCCATTCCATTGCTTCTCTGGAAAAAAAGATAACCATGATCTTAAATCCTGTCTGTACAATTCTTACCCCTTTTAATTACTAATAGTTCTCACTCTCTTCTTCCCTTTACCAATTTCATAAACAATATACAGTGATTCCACTCATGCTTTGGTTTGTGTCTTGTGCTAGAGACCAGTGAGTTATCTCCACATTGCTACACCCAATAGTAAATTCTTAGTCATTAACAGCTGTGTCTTAGTTACTTTTCTCATTGCTGGGACAAAATGCCTGACACCCGTACATTCAATGAGGAAAGTTTGACGTTAGCTCAGTTGGTAGAGATTTCAGCCCATAGTCAGCCGGTTCCAAGGCAGGGTGACATGGCAGAGGCACATCATAAAGGAGAAACAATCTATGGTGCAGCATGGCAGGAAAAAGGCAATGAGCAGCAACCGAGTTCTCTTCTGCTCCATTTTTGCAGGCTACAGCTGTACCAGAGCTTCCTTTCTGGCCAAACTCAAAACATTTTATGTCATTCTTCTGAGCCCTTTGCTCTTCACTCTCAACAGAGATCTGTCTAAGACCTCCAAAAGCACTCATGCCACTGCCTCAACATAGACTGCCTTGAAGTTTCTTTCACTAGATTAATGAGTCTACCATTGTTAGTCTCAGGCATTCTTTGGACAAGAGTAAAATGCAGATAAATTTTCTGCCATGCATAAAACACATGGTCTGGAGTCCAACAGCCATGCAGTCCTTCCCAACAGAACCCTGAGTTTTGTCTTCACTGGGAGCATTTCTGTCAGCATTCTGGTCTTCTGAGCTGTGACCAGAATCTCCCACCAAGTTCAGCTTACAGCATTCCAGGACTGTGTGTCTAGCCAACATCTCCAAACATTTTCAAACTCTTTCTCCAAGCCAGTTCTTAAGGTTCTGGAACCACATGGTCAGGTACAGTCACAGAAAAGACCCCACTTCCTTGGTTACAAATTCTTAGTTACTTTTCTCATTACTGTCACAAAATTCTCAACCTCCAAACTTAAAGAAGGAAAGGCTTATTTTAGTTCACTGTTTTTAGAGGTTTCAGTCCATAATCAGCTGGCTCAAAGGCAGGGTTGCAAAGCAGAGGGGTGTGGCAGAAGAGGAACAGTCCATTTCATGGCAGGCAGAAGGCAGCAAGTAGCGAAGAGCAGCAAGCCTGCTTTCCTCTCTCCCTATTTTTTTTTTTTTTTGTACCAGGAATTGAACTCAAGACCTTGCACTTGCCAGGCAGGCACTTGTGCCACTGAGCTATAAACCCGGCCCCTTTATTTTAAAATTTATTTTAAAAGTAAAAGTAGGAAAGCATATTAACAAAGAGACATCCATTTACAAAATAGCATAAGAGCAATACAAGCAATACAGAGTTACAGACAAAGTGGTAGGAAATTATCAGTGGTTGTTGTATTATGTATTGGTATTTTCAAAGTGGTTTCTCAGGAGAACAAATAGAGACATGAAAGAATGATCAGATAATTAATCATTAACTGTTCCTTTCAGTAAAGCGATAGAAGTCAGTAGTACAACTATGTTAGCTAGCCTGTATATACATATATAGTTTCCCTTTCTTTCCTCTCTTTTCCCTCATTCCAGTTGTCCTTTACTTTTGAGCATTTTCCTTTCACTTCACACTGTCACACCTCCTAATTTTTATTCGCTCTTTCAGGTTCTTACATTAGTGAGATAATACATTGTTAACACATAGAGGTCTTGTTTATTTCACTTATTAGTATGGTCTCTAGTTGTGACCATTTGCCTGTTCTCTCTCCCTTTATATTCCATCCAGGCTGTAAGTTTATTGATTGGTATCACCCACACCCAGGGTGGGGCTTCCATTATCCACACCCAGAATGATGCTAATTCCAATCAGTGAACTAATTTAGTACCACACACCCTTAAACCCAACATCACATGCCCTAGATCCAGCCAGCTCTGCAAAGGCCCACCTATAAGCACATGAGGCCTTTGGGGGACATCTACATGTGAGCCATGACAGTCTAGATCTATCAGAAGCACTTAACACACTTCATTACTGCTTCTCTTTTGGACATCTCTGGGGAACCACTCAGTACTTACCTCATTTGATTTTCTGATTAACTTAATCAATGATCCTTTTCAGTTCCTTGGGCTGGATATCCTTCATTTTTCTAAACTCTCTAAATGTGGAAGAGAAGAAGTAGGGCTCAGACTTTCCCTCTTAATTATCTATAGTCACTTCCCGGCTGATCTCATTTGGGCCGCATCTGTAGAGCGGTTTGAAAATGTACACCATCAGTGGGACACTCATCTCTGTAGTCTACTTTGTTCGTACAGAGGACAAACAGCCCCTGTGTTTGAAAGTCCCACTTGGATTTTCTGATCCTTTCTTTCCTTGCTTTTGCTCGGTCTTTCTATTTTGGTAAATGGTGACTTCATTTTTCCACTTGCTCAATCTGAGACCGCTGAAACAAAATGGACTCTGCTTTTTCTTTTACTCTTACATTCCAGCCACCAGCAAATCCTATTTTCCCTACCTTACAATCAACCCCAAATCTATTATCTTATACTACTCTTGTTCTCATTCAGGTACAAACTGCCACCTTCTTTATCCTGGACTACTGCAACAACAAAATTTCTGATTTTTCCCTCTTCACCATTTTAAGGGTATTTTTCCCCATAGCAGACAGAGAGTAAAGGTGACATTTGAAAAATTAAATCGGAACATCTTTGCTACAAACCCTTCAGTGGCCTCTCGTCTTGCTGTGAGTAGGCACCAACAACCTTACCACCGCTTCGGGTGCCCTTTGTGATTTTATTCCAGGCCCAGGTCTGGCTTTTGTCCTATACTCTTCCTGTCATTTCCTCTCTTCTCACCACTAAGGCCATCTTATTTCTCAAAACTGTGAGACCTATTATGCGCTTGGATCCTACAGTCCCTTCCGCATGCGCCGTAGCATAGGACTCTCCTTCCTTTCATTAACATCTTTGTATTAATGTCACTTTGTCTCAGAAGTTTGTGTGATGACCCTTTTAAAGGAGTCATTCTCTTTTTAGCCTGCAGTATTTTATTGCACTCATGAACATCTTATATCTATGCATACAGATATACATATATTCATATGTTATTTGTATATAATGCTTATATGTTATTTGTTGATTTCATAATACAAGGTTCTCAGTCCTGGCAGTATTAGAATTTTGAGCCGGACAATTCTGTGTCATGGTAACCTTCTTATATATTGTAAGATATTTGCAGTGTTTCTTGCCCTGTTCACTAGATGCCAGGAGAACCACTGTGACAATTAAACATAACCCTAGACAGTGACAAAAAACCTTGATAGGGGAAAATCTTGCCCTGCTGAGAAATAGCACTCTAAAGCCAAGTAATATAAGCTTTGGGAATGCAAGGTCTTTATATATACATTGTTGACTGCTGTGTGAACAACGGTACATAGGAAGTGCTCAAAGATATTCTTTAAGTGAATGAAACAATTGTTCTGAGTCATGACAATGCTTTTTCAATTAACTTGAGACAATAAAGATCCTCCTTCTGTAATTTTGTTTGAAATAGTTTCTTTTGTCTTATGAATGAAAACTTTGACAGAATACTTGGAAAATATAAAAAGAAAAGCAACATAAAGAAGTGCCTTTTCCAAATAACAAAGATCACTTTTTAAATACATTCTTATGTTAATGCATCCCAAATATGTAGCCTTGGAACTACATTTCAAAAGGGCAAATATTTTTATTTTAAAATAACTGGTTCTCAAATGTTTACTATTCTGATGCACAGAAATGTCACTCATTACACTTAGTAAAATTCTTTTGGTAACCAAATATCAGATGCTTCTTTGAGCTCAAATACTAAAAAGCAGTCTGTCTTCCACTTTTTGTCTACCCCTTTATACAGTATCAATGCAGCATAGCCACTCTGCAGTAATCTTTGGAGAAACATCTGTAACTAACTGAGCAACTTTGCTTTGGAGGGGTTTGCAGTTTACTGAAAGAGACATGAGAAGGGATAGTCGGAGTGAGCTGTGGGGATATTGTCTATAACAGTGGAGTTTATATCTGTCTTTATACCAATCTATAACTGCAAGCACAGAGCCAAAAGCAGTTAACTACACCTGACAAGCTGGACAGAAATGTTCAGAGAGGTGATATTTGCCGTGGGGTTTTGAACAAAGAATAGCAGGTTGATGAATAGGTGTTTACCTGAAAGGTAAAGGAATGAAAACTGTTCCTAGAAGAGAGATCAACGTGTGAAAGGCTTGGAGGTGGAATATAATTTGATATATAAAGAGAATCCCGAGGGACTCTACTACTGCAGTGCATGATTTATAAAGAGAACATATGGGGAAAGAAAAGTGAGAGATAAGTGAGTCTGGGTCATAAAGGTCTTTCTAGCACATTAAGATGTATGGACTTGTCAGTGATATAGCTCAGTGGCACATCGCCCACCCAGCAAGCACAAGGTCCTGAGTTGGATTCCCTGTACCCCCCTAAGAAAATGATGTGTGGGCTTTATCCTTTATATAAGTTGTTCCACCCTACTTTGATAGAGAAGTGAGGTGCTCAGTCTTGTCCTTACAATGACCACTTTTTATCTCTGTGGTTCATATATGGTGGACAAAGACACACAATGATAACTGCTCCCCTAATGGTCTGCTGTACTATCCTAAGGATGGAAAATAAGGAACTGAACATGACCAGGAAGAACACGCTCTGCTGGGTGAGTATGGAGTTATGTGACATTTACATGAGCTAGTTCATGAGTCTAAGTGATTGACTATAACGTAGAAGAGAAGAAAGCATAAGCGAGGGCCCTGTGGATCCTACCTTGGGCAACCAGCCTGGAGGAACTCTCCAGGTAGTGACCAGATGGGGAAAGAGAGAGGTCCCAGCACAGTCAGAATAACATCTGGTGTCCAGATTTTTTAAAATTATTTTTTCTTAGTTACTATGAATACAATCACATTTATGCAGAGAGCAAATTCAGATGGAGCAGGAAAAATATTAAACATTATCTGGATTAACTCTGTGCTAAAGTCATATTTTTAAAAAGACAGCACTGCTCTGAAATCCTGTTGCTGAAATCACAAAGCATAGTCTGAAAATATCGGTTGTCTCAGGCTGGATCCTTTTAAATAAATGACTCCTGGCTTTCCATGTTTATGAACTCCTTCATGGACAGTCACGGCAACTTATTTTTCTGGCTTCAGCCCATCTCAAAGAGTTCTCCCCTTTTATGTGCATCTCACTCAAAACAAATTATATGTGTGACTTGGCAAGCCTTAGGTGTGTGCCTGTTAGTGAGCTAACACTGCCACCTAGCATCTGAGTGGGATCTTCCTCTGCCTTCTAACAAGCGAATCCCGCTCTCCTATCCAGGTCTCAGAGCCAGAACTCCTGCCTTGAAAAGAGCTTGTTTATGGTTCATTAGCATTGCAGGTGAAAGCTCCTCATTTTTGCATCAACATTTCCTCATGCTGCGCTAAACGTTTGGAGCGTCCATCACCGGGAAGTGCAGGACAACTGGGAGTCAGGACAACTGTGTGTTTGTGTGTGTGTGCTGTGCATGTACAAATGTTCCACTTCAGAGCAAGGGAGAAGAAAAGGGAGGAAGGGAGCTGAGGGCGGAGAGAGAAAGCAGGCAGCAGGGCCTGGAAAGCAGAGGGAAAGGTATCACCAAAATTGCAATTGTTGGCATGGAAGCGGTGGGGGAGTAGGATGGGGAGAAGCGGAAGGAGAGGGAAAGAGGGGAGCAGTTGTATAGGCAGTGTTGTAGGTACTTTTCACCCATTGAGGAGATGAAATACCAGATGCCAAAAATGAAGGACGGAAAGGCTTATTTAGCTCTCAGTGTGTGGAGGTTTCAGCCCATACTCGGCTGGCTCCACGGCTGGTGGCGCATGGCGGAGGGCAGCAGCTCATGGTGGCTGAAGACAGCAAAAGCAGCACGGGCAAAAGGGAGGAGCGGCAGAGAGCAGCCTCTTTCCGTCACTTGTGTTGCGTGTAAGCTACCTGTCTCAGGGCGGGAGCAGCACTCACACCCATAATCCCAACACTGCACCATGGACCAACCCAAACCTCTGGACGCCCATCCCATGACTGCATGAGGATTTGGGGGGACATCCAGACACAAACCATGACAGGCAGGTAGATAAAAGAAAATGCAGATATGTGAGTTTTCTAATTTGTTTTCTTCCTCCTTTTCTTCTCACCTTCTCCCCTTCCCCCTCCTCTTCTCTCTCCCCCCTCCCCTGTTTCTCCTTCGCTACCTTCTCCTTTTCCTTCTACCTCACAGCAAGTTTACCAGACTACAACCTGGAACCAGCATTCTTTGATCAACACCCGATATTTTCTGATTTGCACTACTTGGATTTGAACATAAGTTTGTGTGTTTCATTAATTTTCATGCATATAATGCACAAACGCAAGATAGACAAGGATTCAGGTTCTGCTATTAACCACCTAAAGGAACTTGGGTTTCTGCATCCCAAGATGAAAACACCTGCTTTTCTGATTTCACAGAGATCATAGAAATATGCCCCTCATATATGCAAGTGTCTTGTGAAGACTCTTCAAAGAGCAGATCTTAAATTGTATTTCAAGCTGGGTTTGAGACCATTCTTTCTCTCTGTTGTCTTTTGCCAAGATGATTTGCTGTTCACAAATCTTTAAAGGTTTACTTTCGGGAAATGCGTATCCATCCTAAAGAAAGTGCCCATGTCCTAGTTCCTGTAGTATTTGTTTAATCAATAACAACCCAACACCAAATCCCGAATTTATTATTGTCTAACTTTTCTATCTTTTAGTTTATCATCTTTGTCTTCCCTTTTCTTTTTTGCTGTTTTTTCTTCTTTCTATACTTTCTCCAAGGTAAACAACCTGTTATTTCAATCACCTAATATTCCTGGGGCCCATTTGCTCAAGGCACGTGTATTTATGAGTATGGGTTTGTGTTTTTCTCAGACAACCACGAAGAAAATCTAACAATGCTGGTCGTAGAAGTCTATTCACTTTGCAGTTGCTGTTTCCTATACGGACCTTTCCCTCTCTTTCTCTTCCTAGCACTGTGCCGGGCTCATTCATCTGCCTCCCATGAGACAATGTTCTTGTAATAGCCCCCAGGCTAGCTCGGTACTCGGTTCTCCTCAAACTTGAGAAATCAATGAGCAAAATAAAGCAGGCTCCTCCTGCCTGTTCCATTGGTTTCTGCCTTGAACAGGCTCACACAAACTGTGTTGGCTTCATAAAAATAGCACTTAATCAAGCTTCTGTCTTGGCCAGGAATCGGTCCACTCGTCCTGTTGAGCCGGGGAGCACTCAGAAGCAGAAGTGTATGTCCCCATGCTTATTGCCCTGTTGTGTGACCTTAATCTTGCTGCACAAGAAGCAAGCTTTCCTGCACACTGGCCTTCCCCCTAGCCTTGTAATCTCTGTGTGAAAATTTCACACCAATTCAACGTCCTACAACTGGGGCTGCAGCCAGACCAGCTGGCAGCAGAGTCCCAACAGGCAGCATAACAGTAAGAATTAAAATCATTCATCTTCTTTCCTTCCACTGGCAGCCAAGGGGAAACTGGGTGGAAAGGTTATGAATTGCAGCATTGCCACAGAGACCACGCAAAAAAGGAAAAATTTGGGATTTAGGAAGGTAGAGATAGTGACACAGGTGTAGATGGGGAACAGTGTTCCCTACTTTTTAGTATGTCAGCTTTGCATTTGTATGATTTATACTTCATTCCACTAATGTATTCCTTGATTTCAATCTAACGTAGAGCAAGCTGCTTGCTGAGCAGTTTGTGTGAATTTAACCCTTTATTATTAAATGACTTAGACCAGTGAGGGTGAAACTTGAGAGTTTTCAGTGATAACAAACAACCCACTGGAGTGTGAGTGCCCCAGGTTCGCCACCACTGCCTTAAACTCTTTTTGGCATTGACAGAATATTCTGATTTATAGATGATTTTAAGAAGTATATCTTTAAGAGTTCTTGAGAAAATCTATGGATTTAAATTACATTTTTAAAGACATTCTTAGCATGTTAGATTTTAGGGGGTATATACAGCTACACTTTTTTTTCTTATCCTCCTTCCACCACTAGCATTCTTGAAATTCTGAGCCCTGTAGCTCTCAGTGCCTATGAAATGCTCAAACAACAAAGTGTTTACAGAGCAGCTCCAGTCAGTGAAGTGTGTGTCTTATGGAAAGAGATTGCTACTGGGAGCTGGAAATCTACAACAGACTCCATCAGGAAGGCAAGGGTAAGTCACGCAAGCCATACAACTTTTCATATTGAATTACTCCAGTGAACCACTTAGAATGATCAGGACCCGAATTCACAGGGAAAAGTTTCTGAGATTATTTTAGACATGGTGCTAACATCAACAGTGAAATCACCACCTCCCCCTCAACCTCACCCAGTTTTCAGTATTTCAAAGTGTTTATTTTGGAGCCCCTTTGTCATATGTATTTTTTAAACTCATTTAAGGAGGACACATTTAAACACAAAACATAAAATAGGGCATAATTTCAACATCAGGGTTATTCTAGCCTCTGTATGCTCCGGAGCTGCATTTTCCTGATCTGTGAAATGGAATGAGTGTGCTCAGAAATTGTAGTTACAAATAAAATATAATTATGGATATTTATGCTTTCTTCTACAGTTTCTGTATGTTCCTTACACGAACCTTACCAGCTATAACATGTGCACACATAGCACTTTTTAAATGCAGATGGCAATCTTTACAGCTGTAGAATGAAGGTAGTACTTATCTCGGAATTTCTATGGCTTTGATTACCTAAATACCCTAATAGAAAAATGGGGCTAGGAATAAACACTAACTACCAAGATGTTACACTGGGTATTGAAACTCGAGAAATGTATTAAGCAGCTTTCCATTCTAACACAGAAAACAGAAATCGAACATAAAATATTGGTATCTGTTTTTCAGTCCTTTGCCATGACATTTGCAAACAGTGATTCTCTGATGTAGGAAGATGTACCAAGCATGGCTTATGATGCACTCTGAATGCAAATCTCCTTGCATTTAGTCTGGCGTAGAGTAAGACTGTTCATTATTTCTGAGTCTCACACTTTTCACAAGTGTTAGACAACATGATCCTGGCCATCTTTGGTCCACAGATAATGACAGTGTCTCCCTCTAGAACAAATGGCAGGTTTCTGGGATAACACAGACATTGCTGTGTTTCAGGGCAAAGGTCAGGAAGGCTTCCTACCTGGTATAAAATATTTCAGTTTCTTATCTTCAAGTTATTGTTCTAAAATGCAACCTACTATGTATTCAAGTGTACCCAGGCCCTTTTCAAGCCAACTTTTGGCATCTGGGCTTAAGGAACTATGCAAATGATGCTACTCTGGTTCATAATATTAATATAAGTAGCACAGTCCTTTTTTGTCCAGGAGGCATTATACAGCTTCTGGCAACATGAAAATGAGGCAAGATTATGTGTTAACAGTCAAACAGAGGGAAATGTCAGGTGCTTTACAATTCTTGATAGGCAGCAGCTTGCACTTGTCCCTCTGTCTTTGACTGAGGTCTTTCTACCTGTGACTGTCACCATTACAGACTGATCAGATCCATGCAGCGCTGACTAAGAGTGCACACTTTGCCAGCTTATTGTCTGGACTGGACCTAGACACGCGGCTGCTTGGGTGGTTCGTGTGATACAATCCAGAAGTGCAGCAGAGTTAATGCCCCGTGCTGTCAGCTCTGTTGGAAGGGAGGGAACCTACAGGTAAATTCATCCCTCTGGCTCCGAGAGGGTCTCCTCTGACACGTACTCTTCTGTTATACCATTGTATAGACTGAGCACATGGCCACCTTAGTCATGTAACCCTTTGTATTCTTTCTTTCATTCTTGTTTTTTTCCCTCATTTCTGCTTGCTGTGATGAGTCTTTCACAACCAGTAGTATATAAAATGTTGCCATAGATTCTGTTTCCTAAAGAATTCCCATTAAGACAGATGTTTAGGGTGCTTGCACCTTACTGCCTAGAATTTTGCATTAAAGTAACCATGAAACAAAATTGTATACACAGAAAGCAAAATGTCTGCAAGCTGGTTACCTCTGTAGGTGAGTTCTTCAGCCTTAAGGAGTGACAGGGCACAGTTTGCAGGCAGCCTTTCCTCAGACAAAGCAGTGGAACAGCTATCCTAGGCTTCCTAGACCTAAGAGCAATGTCAAATGTAAGCTTGGCTGGTAACTCCTTGCAGGTTCATAAATCAAGACTTGATACATGATCATCATTATTATGATAGTGCTTCCTATTCCAAGACTGTGACCAGTGTGATAAGGAGGTGACATAAACTGCTGACTTATTTGGAAATAGTTGAATCTGGAATCTAGACTGATCCAGATATCATGGTTTTAGGACAGTATTCATGTTATCTTTGACTGATGATGTTTGAGAATTAATGCCCTAGAAGTAGGTGATTAGAAAAGGAAGAAGAGAATTTATATTGCACAGCGTTTAAAAGAAGGACTTGATGTTTGATAGACTTGGGTTCAACTATCACCTTTACCACTTCCTAGCAAAGAGCTGATACTTGACACACACTGTCATGAGTGTTATAAGTTGAACTGTGTCTCCCAAATGTTGCTATGTTGAAATCTTAATCTCTTGTACCTCAGAATGTGATCTTATTGGAAATAAGGTAATTTCAGATGTAATTAGCTGGGTTAAATGAAGTAATTAGAGTGAGTTCTAATGCACTGCCACTAGGTGTCCATTTTTATTTTTTCTTTAAACTTGTGTACGTTAAGTTTGAATGATGAGTACATATGGTAGGAGTAAGACAATATTCATGTGACATATTTATTTTCTTCTTCTACCCATAGAATGGTTGTTGCCCATCTCTCCAGAGAGCACCTCTCTGTACCCATTCCCTATGTCTGCAATGTTCACCTGCATTCATATAGTGCTCTGATTACATTCTACCTGAGAGTTTTTACTCAAGAGTAAGTTCAGCCTGAGTAACTAGTCCTCTGCAGGAAGCATAGGAGCCAGCAATTGGCAGAGCAAGGCATGTAAATGCCCTCAGCTATAGCCAGTGGTGCCAGATGGATAGAGGGGGCGCCGTTAGGTGAGATGGGAAAAGTCCAGCTGTCATGTCAGATTATGGATCCTTCAGTGAAGTCACCTAAGAGAAACACATGGAAGCATGGGAAATCATTTAGGAACTTTAAAGGAGGGAGTGACTGCATCTTTGTATGGGGAAAAGCCTCGTTCTGACTTATGCAGAGGACAGAGGGGACAGATAAGAAACTTCCCAACTTCAGTCTGTTAGAATAGTTTTCTGCCTCTATTATGCTTGCAGTAGACTCCTGAGAAGTCTTTTCTTCATCTTCCCATTCCCCAGGGCAGGATGTAGCTGTTTCCAAAGAAAAAGGAAGGTGTCATCGCTCTCACATGGGTTGGGACATCAGATACATGATCTCAGCCCCAAACTTTAAATCTCCTTGGAGCAAGCAGGGAGGGCAAAGTGGGATGTACAATCAGAAGATATGGGGACCCCAGCGGTTCAGATGTTCCTATGTCTAATTTCTAACTCCAGGTAACAGATGCCATTGTCTTTTGAAAAACAGAAGAAGGTGCTTGGGTGAGAGAGAAGAGCTGTTAAGAATTTTGATCCTGTCTCCAGGTCTGTATCTCTGCTGTGTTCATGGTAGAGGTGCTAGAAGGAATACACATGCCTTGCAGGTCCAGAGCTGCCCTGGTGTCCTCCTGCAAAGAGGAAATGTGGACACAGAGAAT
This sequence comes from Dinomys branickii, assembly GCA_004027595.1. NCBI lineage: Eukaryota > Metazoa > Chordata > Mammalia > Rodentia > Dinomyidae > Dinomys > Dinomys branickii. The sequence goes on along the minus strand of PVLD010004185.1, from coordinate 54,303 downwards.
CACACAGGAAGAATGACATATGGAGAGGAAAGCAGGGGCCAGAATGATTTTTCAACAAGCCAAGAAAGGACAGATTGCTAGAAAACCACCAGAAGCTAGGGGAGGCATAGAGCAGATTCTTCCTCACAGGCCTCAGAGGAAACAGAACTTGCCAACTCCTTGATCTCTGACTGTAACAGAGTGAATTTTTGTGTAAGCTGCCCACTCTGCAGTATTTTGGTACAGTATTTTTTTGCTGGGAAACTAAACACATGCTGTGAACCATCCTAAGAGCTAGGTGTATAGACATGGACAAACTCCATGAGGCCAGCTCTCATGAAACTCACGATCCAATATGACATAAGAGACAAATAAATAAATAGAATGTAAGTTATCATATATTAGAAAAGATGCAAAGAGTATTCTATGAGAGCAAACTGGTGATACAGTCCAGGGATTGCCTTAGAAAAGTCAAAAGAGGCTTTCCTCAGGATGCAGCTTTCAAGCTAAGACTTAAATGTCTCCCATTCAAGGAAGTTTAAGGTTGGGTGGTGAAGCAACAGTTAGTAGGTGTGAAAGTGCCGAGAACCAGGACAGCCTAGAGATGCCAGAAAGTAAAGCAGCAAGACATCTTCATCCCAGTGAGTCGGGGGAGAGGGTAAGAGATGAAGTAAGAGAAACACATGGAAGCATGGGAAATCATTTAGGAACTTTGAAGGAGGGAGTGACTGCATCTTTGTATGGGGAAAAGCCTTCCTCAGACTTATGCAGAGGACAGAGGGGACAGATAGGAAAGGAACTGGATAGATCACTTAGAAAGCCATCCCAGTGGTCTCAGTGAGAAATGAAGATGGCTTTTGCTCAGGTTAAAACATGGGGAATGTAGCAGAAAGGACAATGGAGACAGGACTTGAAAGAAGCAGCAAGAGCACTTTCCACTGACTGGGGATGTGGGGAAGAGACGGGAAAATTAAGATGATTCTAGATAGCAGTTTGAGGAGACGGATAGAGGGGACGCCATTAGGTGAGATGGGAAAGGTCTAGCTGCTATGTCAGATTATGGATGCTTCAGTGAAGTCATCTCCGACAGAGGCCAGAGCTCTCACGATCGTATCACTGTCCTAAGCCCCCACCTGTGAGCACGGTGGCCCTGGGGACCATGCCTCACACGCATGAGTTAAAACATCTCAGACCCAGACCCTAATAGTTGCCATGCCTGCCGTCCGATTGGACTGGTATACATGAGCCACCAACAAAAGGACCAGGCACCCTCCCTTGGAGACTAACTCGGAACTTGTTTCCCTCGAGGCAGTCTGTCTTCACCCGGACAGTTACGCTGCCCACGCGGAAGAGAAGACTGGTTTGAGAACCGGTAAATGAATTCCGTGTAAGAATTCCTGGGAAGACAGGAATGCGCAGTGTGCAGGAAGGGAAAATTAGATGCCATTAGCTGAATCACGTGACAAAAAAGGAATGCTGTGTGGCTTAGAGGACTGGAAGGCCTGAATATAGTGGAAGGGAACTTCTACTGAAAAAGATAAGGAATAAGCAGATCTAGGAACTCTGGTGTTGTGATAATAATATGTAAAACCTTGGGATTACCGAAAATGAGCAGGGCAGGAGAAGCCGCGAGACAACATTACTATGTAATGAATTGCAGAAGTGTTGAAATTTTTTGAAATCCCAGTGGAAGAAGCAACGTGAGACTGCAACTATTCAGATGAAGTGAGTCTAGATGAGAAATACATTTAATAGAAATATTGCAAGAAGAAAACTAAAAGCAAGACTCATCCTAAGTAGAAGACAATTAAGGATAAACTGAAAGCCCTTCAACGGTCAAAAAAAAAAAAAAAGGATAAACTGAATTAAAAGGGAATAAAATAATCCATCTCATGTAAACTTCAAACCATAAGAAGTTGAAAAAAGGTTTTTTTTAATGAGACAGGGTCTCACTATGCAGTTCAGGCTGGCCTTGAGCTCACTTTGTAGCCCAGGCTGGCCTCAAACTCACAACCATTCTCCTGCCTCAGCCTCCCAAGTGCTGGGATTACAGGGGTGCGCCACCACGCCCGCTGAAGAAAGATTTTGACTGAGTGGTTCATAATTACACAAATAGAACTGGAAACAAATTGGACTCTGTTTTCTTCCATCCACTGACAGTCAGAGCCTTCATCCTGCTGTCTTTCTGCACTCCCTGTAGTCTCATGTTCATGTTAGCTGCATGGCAAATAATGATTCCAGTGTGCGTAGATGACACAGGCATGGACCAGTCCCTGTGCGTGGATGAGTTCATGTGCACACTGACCAGATACTATGGGGGTAATTTAAATATCACCTAGAAGAAAGAATGGGATAGTCTTCCAATCCCTTGAGCACTAGACTATAAAATGCTGAGATAATCTGAATATAACAATTAATAACTCATAGCCAAGAATGTATTCTGAGATACAAACCACAAATATTGGAAAACATGCCCAATTCTCAAAGGAATGGTTAGCTCTTTCTAAAACTTAACTAGAACACAACAGTTTTCCAGGTCTTAAATGAAGCTTTTAGTAAAGCTTTGCTTCTGGAGGAACACATTTTTTAGCTTAAAAGTATCATCTTTGTACAACTTTCTATGAGCGAACACTACACAGGGATGCTGAAAAGAAACAAGCCCAACTGTATTTACATTGAAGGTATTTTCTTGTGAGGTTTTCCTCTTTCAAAAGGAGTGAGAGACTGAGGTATACGAATGCTGATGAGATTCTTCTGTACTTAAAGAGCGTTCCATAAATCATACACATTTTCTTTTTTGTGTGTGATCTTTTTTTATTTTAAAAATAAAAGAAGAAAACATATTAACAAACAGACATCCATTTACAAATAGCATAAGAACAATACAAACAATACAGAGTTACAGACAAAGTGGTAGGAAATTAACAATGGTTGTTGTATTACATATTGATATCTTCAAAGTGGTTTTCAGGAAAACAAATAGAGACATGAGATATTGATCAAACCAGTAATCATTAACTGGTCCTTTCAGTAAAGCAATAGAAGACAGTAGTACAACTGTCTTCCTGTATATATATATATACATTATATGTCCTGTATATATATATACATTACAATTTCCCTTTCTTTCCCTTCTCCTTTCCCACACCCCAGTTGCCTCTTACTTTTGAGCATTTCCTCTCATTTCACAATGTCTATCATATCTCCTAGTTTTTATTCACTCTTTCAGGTTCTTACACTAGTGAGACAATATGCTGCTTACACATGCAGGTCTGACTTATTTCACTTATGAGTATGGTCTCTAGTTATGACCGTTTACCCATAATAGCCTGAGTTTATCTTTCTTTATAGCTGAGTAATATTCCATTAAAAAGAACCACAATTTTTTAATCCAATCCTCAGTGGGTGGACATTTGGGTTGCTTCCACAATTTAGCAATTACAAATTGCACTGCTATGAACATGGGTACAGATATATCACTGTGATGTGATGTTTTCAGATATTCTGGGAAAATACCTAGAAGGAGAATAGCTGTATGAATGGGACCTCTAGACCTAGTTTGCTGAGGAATCTCCAAACTGATTTCTATAATGATTTCACCATTCTGCATTCCCACCAGCAGTGAAGAGTTCCTATCTCTCTACAGCCTCACCAGCATTTGTTATTAGCTAATTTCTTAATGATAGCCATTCTTACTGGGGTGAAGTAAAATCTCAGTGTTGTGTTAATTTGCATTTCTTGAATGATTAATGATGTTGAACATTTTTTCATGTATTTATTTGCCATTTGTGTTTCATCTGAGAAATGTATATTGATCTCAGCTGCCCATTTTTTGATTGGGTCTTTGAAATTGGAAGGCCTGATAATTTTTAATTTTTCACATGTTCTAGATAGAAGACCTTTGTCCAACGGACAGTAATATACACTTTCAAGTGCAAGGCTGAATAGTGGTGGCAGTGTATCACACTCAGAAAGTCACTCACATTTTCCTGGTGAACTGTTAAGTTTGCTACACTGATCTATTTTATGGAAAAATAAATTAATTGTGTTATGTAAGGGTTTGAGGAATTGAGTTGGAAATTTATATTCCTTTTTTTCTGTCATCTCTCACTTTCTATGGTTTCCTTGACACATTCATACCTAGCCATAAGATGTATGTTATATTAACACAATAAAAATGCTATTGAAATTAAAATAGCAATAACTAACATTTGTATTACATTTTATAGCTATTGAGTTTTTCTATCACATCTCATTCATTAAATATCTTATGAGTCAGTATTGCTATTATTTGCCTTTTCCTTTTACTATATAAAGGCTCAGAGCCTACAGTTGTCTAAGTCACAAACCAAACACAGCAACCAGGACTCTAAACTTATGCGGTTATAATTCTATATGTTCTTCTATTTCCTCTGAAGCTGTTCTAAATTATATCACAGAATTGAATACTACTTGTCCTTCCTTTAAGACTGTCCAGGCAGATAACAATTTCTCCTTATCTGAGCTATAAGTTGTCACCAGAAAAAAAAGTTGCAAGTCCTTGATTCACTTATAATGTAGCAACCTTTGGGGTTTGGGAATATTTTGGGTATTATAGAGAAGAATAGATGAAGTGTTGCTTCATTTTAAGGATGGAGGAGACATCACTATCAGGCATCAAGCATCTTCATTTGTCAGTCATACGGTTTCTTATTTTCCCAGGACACAGTCCTATCCCATAGACGCAAATCTATCCCATCCAGAGTATTCTGATTTCTTAAGTGAGTACAATCATAGGAGAAAGGATTAAACTTGCATTTCATTCCTTTCAGTTGCTAACTGTGTAGACTGGGAAAAATCATTCAGTCATTCATCCTCAGTTTTTAACTTGTATAATGGATGACCACGTTTCCTTTATTGGAGATATCTTTGTCTTGAATTTGAGGTAATGGGTGTTGAGACTGTCATTGGCAATTCATAGTGATTAGCAGGATGGAGACTTCACTGCTATTTCTGCTCTAGGTCTTAGAAATGACCCTGTTGTTGCTCCTTTCTTTTGAAGAGCATGCCCTAAAAAATGAGTGTGGATGGGCATTTAGGGTAGCTTGACACAGGATTCAAGAAGGTTGTACACCTTCTCTAGTGGTCTGCCCACCTTCTGTAGTGGCCAGCCCATTGCATCTCTCCATAACCCTTTATCTTGCCATAGTAACAGTGGTAGGCTAAGACCCACAGAGAAGAAGCTGTCCTGTTTCATAACCCTTACATGTGTCAGTGTAAGTGCTTTCATGTGATTCAGTAATTCCTCATTACTGTAAAAGCCTCCCCAGAAATTTCAGAACCATCAGCAGGCTCATCTGGTGTGGTAAATGCCTTTTTCTATGTCTGATAGCTCAGGTGATCAGAGGGGTTTTCTGATGTGCTGAAATCAAATGAATACAACTTGGAACTACTTGAATCAAAAAGTAAATAATTCTTTCTGTGCTTTGTTTGTAGCACCGTGGTGTCATAAAGCAGAAAGAAAAGAAATGAGGCCTGTGATAATTTTTGTTGTGCTGGGTATTTTCCATTCATAAGATACCTGTGATCATCAGCTATGCCTGAGAGACACAGGCAGTCTTCACTGCACAGGGCACAGAAGTCACACTGCATAATAAGGAGGGGATCCTAGCAACAGAATCAAAGCAGATGTGTTTTTTCTATTTCTTTAAAAACCATTTTTACTGAGTTTTCTGTGAGGATGAAAGTTAATAGATTGGCTCTTTCAATAAAGTATTAATGGGACTAATCAGGCATGCTGGCTTTAAAAAATATATTTTATGCTGAGTTAGCTAAAATAAAAGCTTTAAAAAATCATGCACAAAAAAACTATAGCTGCAGCTTTATTCATTCTGAAAAGAAAAAAATTAGTAGATCAGTGTGGGCTCTGGAGTTAGATTTGTGTGCACTCAACTCCCAGCTCTGCAACCTCCTTGCTGCATAACCATGGAGAAGTCAAAATCCCCAGGACATCTCAGTGTCCAAGTGTGCCAAATGGTAAAAATAATGGAAACGTTGTATGAACTTACTGAGCTGTAAGTAGCTTCACACAGAAACAGGAACATCACTGAGGCTCTGTCAGGAAGTGTCAGATGCTTTTATTTTAATCATTTATTTTCTAAAAATTATTTATTGGATTTATACTTGAACAAAGTTCTGGGCAGAAAGCAAACACTAATGAGATGACCCTTCACATCAAGGATCTCATCCTTAAGGGCAAGAGGCAGTGGTGGGAGCACTTGTATCTCACATGTGCGAGCTGAGGGGCCGTGGCTGGGGTGCTGAGGTAATAGGAATGAAAGGAAACCGAGTAGCCCAGGGTACAGGGGAGAATTGCAATGATCGAAGAGATGGGGAATGAGCTACAGCAGAATTTCGAAAACATTTTTCCTGTAAGGACAGAGAGAGCAAATACCTTCAGCTTGGTGATTCCATATCTCTGTAGTAGCTGTGTAACTGTGTCATCACAGGGAGAGAGCAGCTACATAAGGGGACATGGCCGTATTCCAGTAAAACTTTATTTACAAAAAACAGGCCTGTGTAAGGTTTTCCAAGGAAATAGAATACATAGGTAGGTGTGTGTGTGTGTGTGTGTGTGTGTGTGTGTGTGTGTGTGCGTGTAAAGGGGAGAGATGGGTGGAAGGGGAGAGACAGAGACAGAGAGATGAAGGAATTAGCTCCCCGAATTACGGAGGTTGGGAAGTCCACAGTCTGAGGGTAGACAGAAAGACAGGAGAGCTGGGAAGGAGCAACCATGTTATACCTCCAACACTGTCTGCTGTGGAATTTTCCTCTTGCTTGGCAGAGGTCAGTCTTTTTTCCACTTACAGCAACCTAAGAGGCCGCGCCGCTTCATGGAGGGCAATCTGCTTTACTCAAGTCCACTGATTTCAGTGCAAATCTCATTCTTAAACACTCTCTAAACTGAATCATAAGTGGACCAGCATGAGGCTTCAAGCAGATTTGGCGTGCTATAGTTTACCTATCCCTGAGCTGGAGAAAATATCCTCGCTGCTCAGTCTGATGAGGGTGGGGGCTCTTTTTTGAAAAAACCATGCCATCCTGACCTCAAATTATTGTGGATCCGTCACTGAGCATTCCACCAATCTCTGAAGACTTGGACAGGGAAGCTGGAGAGATCTGAGACTGAGGTTGGGTATTTAGCCGCAGACAACCTGTTCTCCCCAACATTGAGATGTTCTACTCAACAGTCTACTTCTCTTCCGCATATCCCAAGAGGAGACAGTAGAAGGAAGGCAGATTCACAATGCGAGACTGTGGGAAGAGGGAGGCGAGCAGGGGAAGGGTTACCTGCCACCTTCCCTAACAGGGTGAGCAAAGTCGCCAGGAAAAGGGAGCTCTTGGTGCCACTCCCAGTTCGATCCAGTGATGTGCTCAGACTCACGCGGGGAGGCGCTACCTTTGGGCAGAGGCATGAGAATGGTGATGGGTAGGAAAAGAAAAGGACCGTAGAGGTAGCAGAGGAGACGGCAAAAGAGAGAGGACAGGAGGGATGGAGAGAGTGATGTGGGACGCAGTGCAGAAAATGAGGGCAAGGGAAAGAGGGGGACTTTTACTTTTTAAACTTAACGTAACTCGTTTCTTTCTTCCTTAGGTTTTTTTATTTCAAAAACAAGTGTTCTAATGGTGTTCTAATGCTCAAAGGGTGTGATAGGGCTTAATTCATTTAAATTGCAGAGCATTCCAGGACTCTTACATGAAAAGTATTATTGAAGTACAAAGCTCAGGTTCATTATTAATAAAATCAGTCCTTCCTAGCACAGCCCTCTTTGAAATGATTGGCTCCTTGAGAATGCCTCGGGTTAGTAGGAGATGGCCTTCATCGAATAAAAGGATCAGACAAATGGAGGTATGCATTATCTTAACCCCTTTGTGCAAGCTTTGTAAGAACTGTGTCCAACTCTGGCTTAAAGAAAATACCTTGGCACAGACATAGCTTGCTCTATGTCAGAGTTACATTGAAAAGGTCCTTACGTGTGGAATCAGTATAAAGTGAATCATATTTAAAATACCCTAGGGAAGCTGATCCTATTTATCCCCATGCCAAGAAAAAAATCCAGGGTTTCTGATTTTTTTTTTAAGGAAATCTGAGAAGGTATAGAGAGGACATTCTTTGCTATGACATTTCAACAAACTGGATGATTAATTTCACTGCTCTTTCATTCCTTTCTAATAAATTCATTGAATACATTCAAGAAAGCTTGAAATGCACCTGAAGCTAAATTATAACTTTTTTGGGCTGGTGATCCAGCTCAGCAGCATGGTGCCTGCCTGGCAAGTATAACGTCACGAGCTCAAATCCTGATACAACAAAATAAAAGATAATAAATTATGGCTTTCTTATGTTGACAAAGTATTTTTATTTTCTTTTACACTGATTTTTCCTTTTGTGTATTTTGCCCTGTCTACATGATATATGTATTTTGATAAATATTTGTTCAAAATATGTTTATGAAATTGTTTTTGAAATAAGATAAAATATATAATATGAATAATTATCTGATCAATAAGAATAATATTTATGTGAGATATAAGAATTCTGCCAATCCACAAAATCAAGCCCAAATTCTTAATATGAAATCTAAACCTCAAAGTAATGCACCACAGCAGTGTTTGTGCTGGGGCATAGGATGTAGAAGGTACGTTTATCTCTTCTAGGGCATTATTACCAGGACAGGAACAGGATCTCGTTATGTGTGCACGAGCAGAGGGTAGCAGGTGAAGACAGGCCTGGCAACAACATAGCTCCCAATTTTTAGAATAAGGAGAACATTATTTAGGACATCGTGTCTGATCAACTCATTCTGCTTAACTGAATGCTTGATTCAATCGGACCTTACAATTGCTCTGTGAAGCAGTCCAAACAAATTTAAAACCCCGTGGAAAGTGAGGCACAAAGAGCTAAACGTCTTTAAACTTACAGAGCATATTCCACAGCTCTAAGCTGAAAAGTCTAGTTCACTTTTTCTTAGACTATTTTGTTCTTTGCAAAATTAACACAGCACAAAGAAGCTCCCATAGCAAGGATAAAACAAGAAGACTATTATTGGTTTTTAGAAAGTCAAAGAAGGTAACGCTACCACAAACAGTGCTTCTGATGCTCTGAAGGCTCACATACCACAAGTAGCCTGTGGCTTTCTGGGTGATCAGGAGTCCTTTGCTGTGTGCAAGCTTTGCAAAAAGATAATAAAAGATAACCTTTAAAGGCACTCACTCTGTCAAAGTCTATTATAAGATCTTCATATGCTGTAGCTTATTAGATCCTGACAACAACTCATAGGTGGCCCTCTGAGTAGCCAGAAACTAAAATCTGTATCTGAAAGTAATGAATTCTTTAAATGGCACAAAACTCACCCTTTCATGAGATGCAAAGTGTAATTAATTACTGAACAACAGAAGAATTTCTAAGCCCCAACCCCTTGCCTTCCCTTAGGGTAGTATGTAGTTTTTACTATAGAGTAAACTCATTTTGAGGCTAATTCAGACATTTTCATGCATTAGGTAAACATTTAATTTGTTGACCCTAAATTTTGGCTCATCAAAATTTATATCTTTATTCATGATTTATTATTTAGTGACTTGAAGGATCCCAGTTTCCTCAAACAGAAATTTTGAACATTAATTTTTTTTACCAGTAGCAGTCAGCTTTTGCTTCATAACAAAGCACTCTAGAACTTAGTAGTTCAAAATAAGAATCAGTTTTTAGCTCAATACCTTCTTGGTTGATAATTTATTCTAGTTCAGCTAATTACACTAACCTGATTGAAGTTATCTGGCAAATGGTTCAAATCACCTTAGTCAAGAATGAGCTTGCCTGGTGTGGTAGACTGAATAGCATCCTCCCTATGTCCCAGGGTACCTCTGTCCTAATCTCTGAAACCTTTGAAGATATCTTTGCATATATGGTTAGCTAAAAGGTTATATGATAACAGGAACAGAGACTGGAAAAGTAAATGGTGGAGATGGGGTAAAGGACCACAAGCTGAGGAACATGGTCAGGCACTGAAAACTGTAAACGGTCAGGAAAACAGATTCTCCCCTCAAAGCATACAGAAAGAACCAGATTTGCTCACACCTCAGTTTAACATAATAAGTTTTGATTTTCAGGATGGTAAAAGAATAAAGTTTTTTGTTTCAGCCACTGTCAATTTGTTATAGCAGCTACAGGAAACAAACTCAGCCAGGAGATCGCAGTCTTTCTGTGAACGCATGGAGAAAGCCAGCAACCTTACCGTGTGCCTCTGGCAGTGGAAATGTTCTCAGACAGACAAGGTGGAGAGAGAGGAGACTGGGTGCAAAGGCAAGGCACTCCCAAAGCCTGGTCTGGGAACTGGTGCAATATCACCTACATTATATTACCCAAACCCAAGCAAACCACTAAGGTTCCCCAGGACCCAAGTTTCCAGAAATGGCCAGTGCAAAACCCATATTGCAAATACACATACAGAGGGGTAAAGGATCATGGCCACTTTTTAATCAATCTGCCTTATCACCTCATCCTCTAAATCTTCTTTTCTAATGTATCTATCTCAGGAACTGATGCTACTTTCTATACAAGAAAAAGAATGAAATTCCGCTCTTAACCCTTCCTGCTTCCCCCTCCCTTATTTGTAGGCGCATTTGAGTTTCAATATACTTCTCAGATCTGTTCCTTCCTTTCCACCTCATCACACTTCAAAGATTCATACTTAAGAGCTCACCATCTTTTACTTGTGCTGTTTCAAATACCTCTGTCTCCCTACCTTTAGTTTCCCCGCAACCACTGCAATTCTACTTTTGTACCACCAGAGAGATCTTTCTATCTTGTTAATTCTCATGTAACTCATGTTGCTAATCACCTTTCACTAACAGAGAGATGCCTGGATATGTATTGACAGGAAACTAGACCCTGGTAATATGGCTTCTGCTTCCCTCTCTCTTGCTTCCTTTCTTCCTGCCTCTTTAACCCTCTCCCCCATGTTCCTTTCTCCTTTGCTCCCTCCCTCTATCCTCTTTCCGTTTCTTTCTTCTTTCTTCTCTCCCTTTCTTTTTCCCCTCCCTCCCTCCCTTCCTCCCTGCTTTCTTCCCTTCCTTTCTCCCTCCCTCGGTATGTATGTGTGTATGTGTGTATGTGTGTATGTGTGTATGTATATGTGTACGTGTGTATGTATGTGTGTATGTGTGTATGTGTGTATGTATGTGTGTGTATGTATGTGTGTATGTATGTGTGTATGTATGTGTGTATGTGTATGTATGTATGTATGCATAAGGAATCGAACTCAGGAACCTCCCTTCCTTCCTTCTCTCTTTCATTTTTCTTTTCATTCTTTTCTTCTCCCCTCCATGATATCCTGTTGTCTGATCACACTGACTTGCTAATGGACCCTACAGTGCTGGCATTAAGTGTAGACAGAGAGGTAATAGTTTTTATTATTTATTTATATTTATTTATTAACACTCAGACTTCTTATGGTGTATGCTAACTATGCGGGTTTATTCAGGGAAAATCAGAGGTACAACTTTTCTAAAGCATTGCATCATGGGAACATGCAAGGATTTCTGAAAGGCCTCGTCAAGGCACTGCATCCGTTGCAACTTTGTACAGCCACTAAACTGTGCACCATCAATGTTATGTGTTGTTTTTAAATACGTCACCTCTTTTTATGTGCTTTCAATAACCCATTTATAAGCATGAATATTGTGTTAATATGCGTATCCAGAAGTGACGGACCCCTGTGTAATGCACGTCATTGTTCAGCCTTCCATGCTTCTCTGTGTGAGATGCCTCATCTCCTCAGGACGTTTCTTCACCTCCTTGATCTTCAGTACCTGGATCAAACAATTCCTTTATGGAGCTCTTTCGTTCTATGCCGCATCTGTGCCCTCACCCTCCTGCTGTTCCCTTGGCTCTTTGAGTTTCAGCAAATGAAACCTCTACTGTGGACAATGCATAGCTACTGATACATGTATTCAACCAAAGCTGACTTCAACGTCACAAGTGCTGATATCTCAAAGAATGTGAATGCGAGTCTAGTTGTGGATAAGTAAACAGAAACGCTGCTGCTATGTGAGTTAAATTATCCACATCAGGCAGATAAACCCCCCTCAGATAAGGGAGAATTGCAGAAGTTAAATTGTGTGCCTGTGGAAAGCACTCAATCAGGTCCATCAGTTAACTAAATAATAAACCAAGAGATGCCATCATTATAAATTTATTCTTTTCCTTATCTTTCCCATTTAAAATCATTCTCCAAATCTCACATTTCCAATGAGGTCTTCATCTACTTATATCTACTTCTGTTCAGTGTTCACAATTATCTGTACTTTACTCATTTTTTTATTTGTACTTATAAGCACGGGGGTGCAAGACCGACTTTATCGCTATGATGTATTCACAAAGTGCAGGATGCAGCCACAAAGCTTCATATATAATCATAATAACAATACCGTGTATCACAGATGACAGATATAGAATTGCTATTCTAGACCTCAAAATTGCAAATCAGAATAAATAAGACTATGTGCATTTCATTAAGGCATTTCTTTCAAATCTGTTTGTGAAACATAGATAACAAGCTACCTATTTCTGGAATGATTATTTTTCATTGAAAATATGTCTAGCAATTCTAATATATTTTCACACAGACCTAGTTTTCATTTAGTAAATAAAGTCAGATGTTTTATAAAAATGGTGAATTGGTTTTATGGAATATTAGTTTCAGGGAATATTACGTAGCCATTAAAGTGATTAATGTGCAAGCTATCAAGATGCAAGGAAAGTATATACTGTGAGGAAAGTAATACACACTACAGTGACATGATCACCCCTATTGGGCATATTGCTTGTTATACATAAGCTTGGAAGTGGCCATAGGATGCTATAAATAGAGGTTTTCATAGAAAGATATCATATATTATAAAAACTTAGTTTTTAAAGCCAAAGTATTTAAACAATACTTACTGAAAATTGTAAATTGCCCAGTCATATAGACTCATCTACTTTATTCTATGTCAACTGAAGTGAGAAGAACTACCTAAAGGTAGTTTATCACCTGTGAAATGAAATGCATTGCTTAAAAGGATGTCTGGATTCCTTCAATAATTCATGATCATTTGCTCATGACTGTAGTTCCAGGAAGGAGAAAATTTTCCACCTACTGGCATGATTTTCAGAGGAAATTTAAAATGCTATGACATCAGATTGCTTGGTTAAAATCATCCCTCTGGGTCAGGGAAGTATGTCAGTGGTGCAGAACCTGCTTGGCAAGTGTAAGGTCCTATGTTCAATTCCTAGTACCAATAAATAAATAAATAAATTAATTAATTAAATAAAATCATCCTTCCATGACCAAATATCTGACCTGGGACAAGTTGCTTAAGCTCCCACATACTTTGATTTCCTTAACTGTGCAGTGGACATAATGACACTTTATTTATTAGTGTTTTTAGAAGATTAAATGTTAAAGCATCTACAGTGTTTTGTACAGTAATTGGTGCATATCAAGCTCTCTTGTGACATGCACATTTCCAAAGGCCAGAACAGTTCTGTCAGTAACTTTTTCCCCAAAGAAAAACCAGGAAAAAAATATCCTTAGGAGTAATACTCTGCTTGCAATATTTAGGCCGTGCTAGATGAATTCTCAATCAACAGGGAGTTTCTTTTTTATTTCTTTAAAGGAAATGTTTCCAAATATTCAAACTTTTTTCAAGCGCTTATTCCACTGAGCTATATCCCCAGCCCCCAAATATTCAAACTTAATCCTGTAATGAAAGCAGATTTTTGTATGATGCCTGTAGTAGGAATTGGCCATGCCAGTTCCCCAACATTCGACTCCCTTGAAATTTCTTTTGCCAAATTAATCAGTCTGCTGCTTCCCTTAATCTCAGTCTTAGGCAAAGTCTCTGGACATGAGCAAAATGCAGACAAACTTTCTGCCAAGCCCTAACATACATCATCTGGAGTCCAACAACCAATGCTGTCCTTTCCAACAGAAACCTTCCAAACCTGGTCTTTACCGGCAGGATTTCTATTGGCCTTCTTAGTCCAAAGACCTTTCTGCAGATGGAGCTTTGTGGTAGAGTTGCAGGCATTCCGGGAACTCATTGCACCTCTTGTGAACTAATTTCTTTTGGTTAAAAGCCACTGGAATTTTTGCCTGGACATCTTTACACTAGATGAGATGTCAATCATTTTACATTCAATAGTTAAATATCTGTATGACTCATTTTCATCCTTTTACTCCATACCCTTCTTCTGTAACATATAAAAAATCCTGACCCTGTGTTTTCATTATGTGTTGTGCTCCAAGCTGATTGTGAGGTTTAATCTGCGGATACAATGAAGGAGAGCAGGTATGTAAAGTCTGTTTAAAATATGATCAGGTTCCTACAAAATTATGTGTCTGTACACATCTGAGCCCCATTGTTAATATGTTTAGAAAAGTTCTTCAGTTTATTTAAAGTCTAATTAAAATGCCTCTGAATCAATGTAAGGGGAAAACTTCTCCCACCCTTCTTGAAAAGAGGTGAAGGCCTCTCTCTGCTGAGAGAAGCCCTCTTTCTAACCTATCCATAACTCCACAAGACCCAATAGGAGATGAGGCAAGCTTCCTAAAAGGGAGGCTGTGCCTTCCTGAAGTTTGCTTCCTCAGACAGCTAAAAGTTGATTAGAAATACTAGGATAATTATTAAATTAATACATCTACTAAACAATCTCAGCCTATTAAATAATTAGGTCTCTATTCAGGGAGAATCTGAACAGGTTGAAGCTACCTGCTTTCAGAACCAGTTTCTTAAAATTTATAAAAGGGAAAAGGATCCCATACTGGTCCCATCCTCTAGGCTAGGTTACTGCACTCTTTTCAACAACCATAGTTAATTAACTGTATTATAATAACCTGACTTCCATATAGTAGGATTCTTTGAAAGAAAGGGCCAAAGACAGATTACTCATCTCTGTTCATTTTGTTTCTACTCTTAGAAAACAAGCTGCATATAATGGCACACACTATAATCCTAGCACTTGAGGCTGAGGCAGGAGGATCACCATGAGTTTTGAGGCCAACCTAGGCTACAAAGTGAGCTCAAGGCTAGCCTGAACTGCATAGCAAGACACTGTCCAAAAAAGACAAAACAAACAACAAACAAACAAACATAGTGAGTTTAAGGCCAGTCTGAACTACACAGTGAGACACAGTCTCAAAAAAAAAAAAAAAAAAAAAAAAAAAAAAAAAAAAAAAAAAAAAAAAAAAGAAAGAAGGAGGGAGAAAAGAAAGAAAGAAAAAATCCATATTATCTTATCTCAAGGAGTGAAGAAATCAAACTTCTAACTGGGTTCATGACATCCTGATTAATTTGAAATGACTTAGGACAATAGCTTTCGGACTTTGGTGGCTGTTAGAGTGACTACAATTTCCAAAACTATCTTTTGTGTGTCTGTCAAAGCCAAGGCTTATCAGAGCAGTGCATTTTCTGTGTCCGTGTAGACTTTTAACATGCATGGCTTTAAGCCCTTCCTTAGGTGGATTTCTAGTAGTTTGGGATATACCTGGAATATTCAGAATTTATCTAGCTTGCTCAATAATGAGTAAGTCACATATTTTTTTCTGGATCTCAATTTCAGGACCTATAAATTTTGACCTCCCACTGCCCAGAAGTAAACTGTCTTAAAGATAGAAATCTGCTCTGTATGTTTTTACCTGGTTATCAAAAAATGATATTTAGGGACACATGCTAGTTTTTTTTGTTGGTTTGTTTGCTTTTTTACATAATACCGGATTCTCCAGTCATCTATATCAATACACCTTAACATTCAGTTCCGTATATCAATCCTCTATATCAATACACCTTAATATTCAGTTCAAAACAGGAAGAAGTTTAAAAAAAGGTGTTTTATAACTCATTACTAAAATACTAGGGGCAAGTTTGAAAATAAGTAGCTATGAAAGTTTGTGTGTGTGTGTGTGTGTATTTTTGTTTGCCTACTGAAGCTCTTTTTAATTTATAACATGCTATTAAATTGGAAGGCTGTTTACTTCCTGCTAGTTGCTTTCTTTCCTGTTCTATCTCATGCCAGATAGCATGTATTGAAAGTAATTTTAACAGAGGTAAGTAGCGAGGTGTCCCTCCCGACATGACCCAGCAGGAACTTTTCACAGTGCCACAGTATCAGCCTCGGTGTGGGTATGTGTAATGCTGCAGTAACTCTGCAAGATAAGTCATACCCAACCAGATGGTAGAATGTTCGTGTGTGCCCATTGTCTTAGTTATTTTTCTCTAATTGCTGAAATAAAATACCTGACACCTAAAGTTAAAAAAGGAACAGGTTACTGAGCTCAGTTGGTAGAGGTTTCAGTCCATAATTGGTTGGCTCTAAGGCAGGGTGGTGCCTGGCAGAGGGTCAACCATTCATGGCAACGGAGGACACCCAAATCAACAAGAGAGAAAGAGAGAAACAAGTTGCTTTCTGCCCCTTTTATCATATCTAGACTGCTGAGATTTGGGTAGTGGCAATCCAGTCGGTGGACTGACCCAGCAATCACCCATACTTACATATCGTTAAAGCCAGCATCGAACCATGAATGAATCACAAACTCTAGATTCAGCTACCTCCAAAAAACCCCCATCTAAAAATGCATGAGGCTTTAGGGTGACATCTAGACATGAACTGTAACATGCATATAAGGGAGCCAAAAACACAAAAATTGTATAAAAGGGTGCAACTGTGCCACTTTCTGTGCTCAGTCTTTGTATATGATGAATCCACTGTGTCAGTATTGGCATGAATAAAGCTGCTTCCTGGGAAGAGGGCCTTGGTGTCCTGCCTCTCTACACAAAAATCCTGCAGCTCTTTCATAGGATGTTATTTTATGACTGGGTGCTTTTCTAGATGAGATTGGGTGCATTAAGGGTAGTATGGCCGTAGACTGGGTGCTTTTCTAGACCTTGACTTATCTCCTGGATTGTTGTAGAACTTGGCTACTCTATATTGTATTTATATTGGTGTGTAAGGAAAGGACCAGAAACATCATGGGCACCTTTGATTTCATTTGGGGGGTATTTTTTGGCAATGCTGTGGACAGAACCAAAGGTCTCCCACATGCTTGGCAAGCAGGATAGCACTGAACTAGAACCCAGCCTCAGCGATACCTCCAGATGCTGCTATCAGCTATACCATAAGTGACCAACATTTGGCCACTTACATCCCTTGACAAGGCAATGCAAGGCCCAGTGAATGCTGTGGTAAGGTAATTTGCCTTTAAGAGCTGGGGAAGTTAACTTAATTCTGGATCCAGCTGTGGACAGATGGATCTCATCTCTCTCACTTTCTATGAATCAGAGTGTCCTCTAGGGACATGATTTTTTCTTTCCTGTAAAAATCTTCAAACTCTAGCTCTCATTACTGTTAATGTAGTAAATAAAAGAGGTTTAATTTAAATTGTGTAACCAGTAACATTATATCAAAGTGAGGAACTGCATTTTTTACAGTACTACCTGTCAGAAAAAAATGTAAAGACTAGACTGTAGACTTTTACTATTATGTCACTGATATTCTCTGTCCACCTTGTTTGAAATTTGGGGAAAAACTAATTAAACATAAAAAGCATTACATTCTAATAGCGACTTAATGGGCATCATAGAACTATTCAGTTTTCCAGTCATCTGATTCTGTCCAATTTTGTGATCTCTTATCGTACAATGTGTTTTGTAAGTTTTCTGAAACATATGAAGTGACTCTCATGTGTCTCCTATTCCTTAATTCATATTGAATACTCCTGAATGTAACCCATGTCAGGAATAATCTCATACAATGTTGGGATCTTAGAGAAGCATTCAAAAAAGAGACACTGTAGTGTAAAAATGGAAAATCTTGATGAAACAGCTTTAAAAATATAAGAAGTTCAGATATAGAGCAATTTAAGAGGAGGGATTTTTAAATCAGGTATATTAAACTGTGAATTTTGCCACTTCTGTTTCCAGATAATTTTGGCTAAATTATTCAATCTCTTGAAGTCTTGCTTTCCACATTTATGTATAAAATGGCATTGTGTATGTAATAATGATTAAATATTGACAATTTAATGCTACAGTTCACCTAAATAAAGTGGCATTTCTGATGGCATAAAAAATACATGATTAAACGCGTGGAACATGCCCAGTACTGGGTACTTGCTTTCTGCTTCTCTACTGCTGTTACTGCTCTTTCTCCCACCACCACCAAACCTATCACCATGACCAAAACTAGCACTGCAACTCGTTATCTTGATGACTGTCACCATCACTAATAATTATTATCACCGTATCTTATCATCATGTACTCTTGGTGAGGTGAAATAACAGATTCTCCAAAATGGGGGGAAAATGTTACATTCCTCTGACATTTTGAAAGTTCTCAGTATTATTTCTGGAGTTTCAATATTGTAGGGCATTGTTGGCATAGGTCAGTAAAGAGATTTGAGGCTTAAACCATTCATGTTAGATTTCTAGGTGACCCAGATTTCTTCTTTTAGATTTCTTGTTTTCATACTAATAGTGGATGTGAAATGTAAAGAAGGGTTGGAAAGTAAAAGGCATCTATTACAATTTTTAGAGGAAAAAAGGCTATTAGAAAAGAAATATAAGAGGGGTAAAGATAGAAAGTAAAACTTTCTTTTAAAATTTTAGAGCTGTTTAAAAAGTATAGAAAGCATATATGTACATAGAAGGATAGCTGGGATAATTGTACTGCTGATGTCTAATGGTTTATTGAAAGGAAGAGTCAATGTTTAAATATTTTGGCCAACTTTGCATGCTTATATCTGGTAATCTGAACAACTAATTTGCTTTTGCTTTTTTTATTTTAAAGAAAAAGTAATAACAAAATAACAACAATGAAGACAAAAAAATACAAAAACAATAAAAATAATATAGCATTTCAAACCAAGATGATAGGAATTAACAACAGTTGTTATATTACATATTGTTATCTTCAGCAAAGTTGCTGAGATTACCAGATGTGAGAATGCAAGATTGATCAAACGATTAAAGACAACAAATAGTTATAAAAAAATTAGAAACAATACAGAGTTTCATCAAACAAGACAGTAGGAATTCGCCAATGGTCATTATATTCCTACCATCTTGTCTAGTAAAGCTCTGTATCATCTCTAATGATTTTATTATTATCATTTTATTTTATTCAATTGTCTGATCAATCTTACATTCAGTAATCTGAACAGCTTCATTGATGACAAAAAGATGTAATATAACAACCACTGTGAATTCCTATCATTCTATTTTGAACTCGTGTATTATTTTTATTGTTTTGGTGTTGCTTTGTTTTTGTTTATGTTGTTAGTTTGTAGTGTTTTTTTGTTTGTTTGGTTGGTTTTTTAGGGAACTATCACTGGATGTTGTATTACGTAGTGTTGTCTTTGCATTTGCTAACGCAAAAACAATAAAGGAAATGCCAGATTACAGAGAAAATAGTAGGGGGTTACCACTGGGTGTCATATTACATAATGTTATCTTCGTCTTTATTACTCAGTTGTATAGATGATGGCTCGTTCAATTAATCAATTTTCTCCACTTCACCACCATTGTCCTACCACCCTGTCAGTGGTCTTTCGACTGGTAAAGACTGCACTTTTGGTTTATTTACTCCCTCATGCTCTTACTTTAGGCAGAGACTTGGCTGCTTCTAAATATGCTGTATATTACATGGGTGTACACAAATTGCTATGGCAGGAGGTGGAGAAGCACCCTTTGGCAATCCCCCACAGACGCCGAGTGTCCAGTAGGGTAGGCGGGGTTACACAGCGAACTGCCAGACTCTGTCAGTGCGACTGCGGGTCTATAGGCTTAGGCGAGTCTTCAGGATCTTCCTGGGGGCCAGGCTAAGCGCCTGACACATCCCACTTCCCCGGGTGGAGCACCTGGCATGCCCCAGGGGCCAAGTGGAGCTCCAGTGGTGGGCAGAGCACCTGGAACACCCCAGGGGCCACGCAGAGTTCCAGGGGCAAGGTGGAGGCCTGGCACACCCTTTGTAGTGTTTTTTTTATTCTCTTTAAATAAAAAGAAAAGGCGGATGTGGTGGTTATAATCCCAGTACTTGGGAGGCAGGAGGATCGTTGAGAGTTCAAAATCAGCCTGAGCTGCAAAGTGAGCTCAAGGGCAACCTGAACTGCATAGTGAGATCCTGTCTCAAAAAGACAAAAAATTTTAAAAGATTAAAAAAATTTAAAAAAAAAATTAAAAAATAAATAAATAATTTTTTTTGTTTTTGTTTTTCTTTTGGTACCAGCAATTGAACTCAGGACCATCTGCTTACCAGGCAGGTGCTTATGCCATGGAACTATATCCCTGTCCAAAAATTTTTAAAAGTACAGAAAGAAGAAAACTTGTACACAGAATAAGAGAATTAGACAAATTAAAAAGATTTAGGACACGTGGAAATAAAGAGAACAGATAAGAAATAAATGATGAGTATTTGAATAAGAAAAGAATGTTAAAACAGTAAAAGAGGTAGAGAAAAATTAAAGAAAATATTCCTTTTAGGGGACAGTCTACAATAGTGGATAACAGATTCTGTTTGCTTATCTAAACCTAGTATATCAACACATAATACAACAACCATTGAAAAGTTTCTACTATTTTATATGTAACTCTGTATTGCTTGTATTGTTCTTATGCTATTTTGTAAATGGATGTGTTAATATGTTTTCCTTCTTTTATTTTTATAATAAATTTAAAAAGTAAACCTATTATATACATGGAGTTCAAATTAAAAATTATTCTGTGGCAGGCAGCCAATACAGTAAGTGATCCCAACCTCAGTCCCATGCTTGATTTTGCTACATAGCTGTGTGACCATGACCAAAAGGTATAAATTTCTTCCATATATAAGATTCTTCAATATACAGCTTTCTTAAGTTATTACTTAGGTACTTTCTAATTGAGATATGGGACTTACCCTTGTTAATCAGGATTGAAAAGAGTTTCTTGGATAGTGTTTAACATTGATTTACAGTGAGTTGCCTCCAAATGAATGTTGAAGAAGCTTGAACAAATTAAGGGATGAGAATGCATTTTAAAGGTCAAGAATGTACCAAGTGGGATTCATCCCAGGAATGCATGGATGGTTCAGTATATGCATGTCAATAAATGCAATGCATGATGTCAACAGAGCCAAAGACAAGAATCACATGATCATCTCAACATATGCAGAAAAGGCTTTTGACAAAAGTCAACACTCATTCATGATAAAAACTATAGAAAATAGAAATAGATGGACTTTATCTCAATCTTATAAAACCCATCTATGACAAACCAACAGCCAACATCATATTAAATGGACAAAAATTGAAAACTTTTACTTTAAAATCAGGAAGAAGACAAGGATGTCCCCTGTAACTACTCCTTTTCAACATAGTTCTGGAAATATTAGCCAGAGCAGTTAGACAAGAGAGATAAATAAATGGAATAAGGATAGGAAGGGAAGAAGTAAAATTATTATTATTTGCAGATGACATGATACTCTACAAGGAAGACCTCAAAACCTCCACCAAAAGACTCCCAGAAGGTCAGGCGTGGTGGAACATGCCTGTAATCCCAGCAGTCGGGAGCCTGAAGCAGGAGGATTGATATGAGTTCAAGGCCCACTAGGGCTACAAAATGAGCTCAAGGCCAGCCTGAACTGCATAGTGAAACCCTGTCCCAAAAAAGACCAAATAAATAATAAAATAAACCTAATGACAAAAAATAGTACCTTTTCTCATCCCCAAACTTCCCTCCATTTACATTTGTCAGAGGCTTCCACTTTCAACCCGACTGTGTAATCGTGCAACTACTCCATATTTCTAAACAATTTGTGTGTTTTTTCAGTTTTTAATGGTGTTCTTTGAACTTGTGCTTTCAATAGTGTCTCACATCACATGCTCTTCTCACCTTTCAACATAGGTATAATTTGGGCTTAGATCAGTATTCAAGGTAATTATGCAGTACTTAATGTTTATATTACTTTGACTAAGTATCCATTTGCCATTCAGCCAGATGGTCCACTTGGATTTCGTTTTCTCTCTTGATCTATTGGAAAAATCCTTTCTAAAGATCTGTGCTGCAAGTCAGCTTGCTTCTGCACTTTCCCTTCTCAGCTGCAGTTTAAACTTTTTTCCATCTGTTGAGTAATTTACCACTGCTTTAATAGTGTCTATGCTTCAGAATACTACTGTTATTAATAACCATAACTGTTAAATTTTCTTATAATTATTTTTACATTCACATGCTTGATAATATACAGAGCATAATGTACTAATAATTCATAGTTATTAACTTACACTTATATGTATATATATCACATATGCTATGATACCTAATAGAAGCAAAAAGTCTTGCATTCAGTAGTTCTAGAATAAAGAGATAAAGTATAATATACATAGTAATTTGAAAATTAGGCAACATGGTGTTTCTATGTATTTGGCATTAAATTGGTCATGGATACTGTACTCAGTGTTTTGATCTTTCATATATAATGACCTTTCTTAATTCTTATACAATCACTAGATTGTTACTAACTTTAATTTATAGATTAGTAAGCTAAGATTTTAAAAAGTGACTTCCAGCTCAGTGTAGCGGCACACGCCTCTAATCCCATCTATGTGGAAAAATAAGCCAAGAAGAGCACAAGTGAAAGGTCGGCCTGGGAAACTTAGCAGTACCATGTCTCACAATAAATTTGTGTTCCAAAGGGCTACTGATACAGCTCAGTGGTACTGCATTGGCTTAGCTTGTGTGAATCCTTTGCGTCAGTCCTTAGTATGGGAAAAAGTGACTTCCCCAACCTATACTTAAAAATGGCTCAGTTGGTTAAAATCCAAACTTAATATTCTTTTCACCATACCATGTAATGATAGAACAGGATATTTAAGTAAAGGCAAGTTTCTTTTATATACTGCTAGAGAACATGTAAATTGATATACTTGCTATGAAAGGAATTTGACAATATTTGTCATTAAAGTTTATGTAGTCATATAAATTACATTTTTGAAAATATATTCCACAAATTTAGGTTGCACATATGATATTCTGTAAAATTATTCTTAACAGAGGGAACATACAATCACACAGGGGCATACTGTGCTGCTAAAAAGAAATTAAATGAGTTCATATATACTCTTTCCCTCTTGTCACAAAGATTGTTCCACAGTCCATGGAGGAGATCTGAAACCAGAGATAAGACTGAACCCTATATATTCTGTATTTTTTCCTGTTCATACTCTCTATGTAATCTTTAAATTTTAAATTAGATAGAGCAAAAGATTAGCAATCATAATACAATAGATTGATTATACCATACAGTGCACAGGTACAAATTTTCCATAATGAATGTGAGCATTGTATATGGCAAACATGCAGGAAATAAATACATTATTTTAAAATACGTGAATGTGCCTCTTGCTGTCCAGCTCTATCTCTGTATTTCTATCTCTATCTCTGTCTCCGTCCGTCTCTGTCTCTAGCCCTAGCCCTAGCTCTAGTGCTAGCTCCAGGGTACCCATCCTTCTTGTGACAGCATCGAAGGATATGCTCCCTATGTGAGCAGAGAGAGTTGAATGACAGCTTTTATCACATTTTGTGGCCATGACTTTTTCAGATTGTAACAGCAAAACTAGCATGAATTTCCTTTTTCCTTCTTCAGAACTATCTAGACAGAAAATTCATTCTTACCGTAGGTATTAGCCACTTCAACGTTTGATTATTTTTTCTTCCTTAGTACATTAAAACTTTCTCTTTTTCACTAGAGTATATCCCCTCGACGGCAAACCTTTCAGGGCTTTCAGTGATAATGGACAGCTAGCTGTGGCATAGGTGCCATAGGTTTGACATCACTAGGAGACACATTATGGCTTCTCTTTGGCATATCTGGATTACCTGCATCTCCGTCCCTGTATTTTGTGTCTATTATTGAGTAAAATAAGGGTTATTTGAGCATAAGCAATGGTACTGTGACAGTTTATCTGGTAATTGAGATGGCTTCAAGGGACTAATGACTGAGTAGTGTACACAGGAAAGGCATAATTTGCATTTCAGTCTAGACAGTAAGAAAGTACAAAACTTCCTCACCTCTCAGAATGATGTATAACTTACAATTTATGAATTGTTTATTTCTGGAATCTTTCATTTCGAGTTTCAGGCTATTGTTGACTGCAAGAAAAACTATAGAAAGCCAGCTTACAGATAAGTGTGGACCACTGTACTGACTTGAAAACTCTCATTAAGAAAATAGAATTCATATGCACAGAAAAATGGAAACAGGTGGAATAGGATCCTGGTTTTTGTGTTCTAACCTTGTAAATTTTTATCCATTTGTATATCTTGCATTAAATCTGTTTCTCTATTTTAAAGAGAATAAAAATAAGTTTAAAAGGCATTAGAAATAATCCAGAATTTCATAAAACAAGATGATAAGAATTCAACAATGGTGGTTATGTTGCATATTGTCTTCAAATTAGTTGTTCAGATGACCAGATATAAGCATGCAAAATTGGCCCAAAAAAATTTAAGCATTAACCATTTCTTTCAATGAACCAATAGAAATCAGCAGTACAATTATCTTAGCTGTCATATATATATATATATATATATGTGTGTGTGTGTGTGTGTGTGTGTGTGTGTATACATATATATATATTAGTATGATACAAACATATTCAAGTGTGCTTGTGTTTCTCTGGGTGAGCACTCACAGGGTACCTAGAAAACTAACAGTAGAGGATGCCTATATGTGCTGGCAGCTGAGAAGGGGTCAGATGGATGACAGGAGCAAGAATGTGACTTTGCAGAATAAAACTTTTATATTTAATAATGAATATGCTTCATGTTCAAAATATGTTAAAATTTTATTTTTTAATAAATAACTTGTACTGATGTATTTGCATACAAGTAATGCATATGGTCTTACAAAATAAATAATACTCAGTGTATGTACAAGTGTAAGGGAGTTTGTAAACTAAACTTTAGTTTTGAATATTCTTGAGGTATTCGGGAAGACTCCGAGAGATAAAGCGAGGGAAGGGAAAGCAGAGCAAGGGAAGCAGGGCGGTAGACAGTGAAGCACCGTGTGCATCTGTCCTAACGCTGCCGGGTATGAGCAGCGGTCAGGCATGCTCAGCTCTACCGTCAAAACTCTCCAGCTCTCACAGAGAAAGGGCTCCTCTAAACCAAAGAGAACATCAGTCCAGTTTAAAATGCTCAGTGCTCCAGCTCAAGTTGAAAACTACCATGACTGAATGGACCGACCACCTGTATACTCAACTGCTGGGTGGCACCTTGGATAAATTAGGGTCCATGAGAGAGGTGTGAAACTGAGCAGTGGGTCTGCCACGCTGAAATTTCCCTTTCCTGCTGTTCCCCCTGGTCTACTGATATCTGTTGTCTTTACTTCAGATACAAATTCTGCGTCATTTGTAACTATTTTCTCACAACACAGCAACTATGTTTCTTATGCATCTGAAGCTCAACCCCACAGAACATCTATAAACATTTATGCAGGTTTCTCATCTTTTTTTTTTTTTTTGGCTCTTTTTTTATTTTAATGACAAAAGAATGGAAACATATAAACCAGAATAACACTAAAACAATACAGGAAATACAAAATTATAGAGAAGATAGTAGGGAATTAGTACTGGATGCTGTATTACATAGTGTTATCTTCCCATTAGTTAACACTAAAACAAGGAAATATAAAATTATAGAGAAGATAGTAGGTAATTAACACTGGATACTGCATTACATAATGCTACCCTCACATTTGCTACTCAGTTATATGGATGATGGCTCATTCAATTAATCAATTTTCTCCACCCTCATCTCTGTGGTTCTACCACCCTATCAGTCATCTTCCCTCTAATAATAACTGTACTTTTGGGTTTTATTTACTCCCTCAGGCTCTCATTGTGAAGAGACATGCCTCCTTCAAATTATGCTGTAATAAATATGAGTGTACACAAATTGCTATTGCAGAAGGTGGAAAAGCACCCATGCTCAAAGACAGTACATAAGCAGGGAACCAGGTTCACTATGGTCAAGCCCCCTTTGACAAGCCCTCAAGGGTATCAGGGGTCTGGTCAATTAGGTGAGGTTACCCAGTGAACCACCAGATTTCACCTTGATACAGTGCATCCAGAGGCCCAGTCAAGTCCTCAGGGTCACCCAAGCAGACTGCCGGGCTCCACTGCATCCCTGCACTGCCAGGGCCCGGCTGAGTCCATGGGGTTGCCCCTGCAGACTGCCAGGCTCTCTTCATCGCAGTACTTCCAGAGGCTCGGCCCAGGTCTTCAGGGTTCTCATGTAGCCTGGAGGGAGCCCCCTCCCCCCTCAGGCTACTGAGCTCCCTGTCAAGGCCCCCAGAGTACCCTTATAGGCCACTAGTGTCTCCCTGCAGGCCTCCTATGACTCTTTGGAGGCTGTCCCCACCCAGCCGGAGAACCGGGTCTGCCCCCTAGTTCCAGGTCTTTGCCTCCTCCCACTTCGCTATCTCCAGTGTTGCCATTCCCGACCCCTTGCAGCTGGGCATTGGGTACACCTATGATGCTGGGCACAAGTGGCATGAGGTCTCCCCCATCCATGCTCACTGCGGTAGTCTAGGGTGTGTACTAAGTTTAGTTATTAGTTCTAGAAGAGAATTAGAGAATTTTCTTGGGTCTGCTGTGTAGAGTATGTTGTGGTCTCTCAGACTCCTGGACTGCTGCTTTTCCTGTAATTTGTCGCTATGAGTTCATACAAGGTTCATATATGCAAGCAGTATGAAGTCCTTCTTCGTGCTCATATTAGTAATTTAGGGTGAGACCTGAAGCCCATGGACTTAGCCAGTTGCTGTCAAGGAAACATGTTAAGTGCTTGGGTCACCAAGACTCAAGCTGCTCAGAGAGGGAGTTGAGGGTGGGTGCTGAAGCCCGGAAACTCAGCTCATGCTTCCTGCTTGTTGTTGGAGTGAGAAGGGCATGGGGCCTTGTGATACTACTCCATCTGCAGCTCTCTCTTACTGTTGTGCTCCAGTTCCCGTTTGTTCTTTGGCTGGGTCCCTGGGAATTGCTATGGCCCTGGGATCACTGCCACTGCTCTCTGCCGCTCTCTGCTGGTAGTTGCTCACACAGTGGAGAGGCAGGAGGCCACAGCCTCGGGGCAGGAGTAAAGCTGGGTGTGGTGGGCTGTGTACTGGTTGCTTTCATTTCACCTTGCCTGAGGGCGCTGATTAGAAAGGTTGCTGCAGAGTGGAGATTCTGTTTTGGTGGCTGTTGTAACTTCTCATCCTCATACTGGGTTCGACAACACCTCCTGACTGCTGCTGCCTCTTCCCCGGGCTGCACCTTCTCCTCTCGGGTCCTGGACCAGCTCTTGGAACTCCATTCTACCCTAGCAAAGCCGGGACACTTCCGTGAGCACAGGCCTCCGAAGTTGAAGCTGCATGTGCCAGAATGAGGGAGCAGACCAAGGGCGTGTTTGGAGTAGTGACTTCCTCCTTCTCCACCTCCTCTTCCTCCAACTGCGCCATGGCGTCCCTGCAAGACTTTCCTCCAGGAGAGGTCTTGTTTGTTCTTTCTGAGGGCTTCAATTCTCATTTCAGATCTTTCCTGGGTTCAGGGTACATATTTCTCTCCTTCCTGTCTTTCTCATGTTACTATATTCCAGTGTCTGGGTGGTGATTTTCCAGGAGGATCTTTCTCTGCTGCTTACCCATTGCTATCTTCCTGGCAGTAACTTTTTCAACTTTAACATCCTACAACATAGTTTACCACACATGACGCAGTTCACAATCATTTTGACGGTGGTTATTGATAAATGTATAGCCAAATCATTTTGATTAATGTTGATAAACTATTGGTTTCAGGTTGCAATTTTGGTCTTCAAAATCTTTTGATTCTATATTATTTATTTATTTATTTATTTATTTTTGATTCTGTATAAGAATCTTGATTCTGTAGCCAAAAAAATCCCTGTGCAATGGACTTTCCCATCTTCAGATAAGCCTAATCAAGATTGTACTTGTGACTGAAAATGCATATAAACCCTTTGATGTTCTTGCTCTGACATGACATAATTTCTCTTCTTTATAAAGAGAAATGCCTTGCGTAGTTGAACCTTGCTGAGCCAGTAGATCTGAAATGTTGTTAACTTAAAAGAAAAAAGATGAGGATATGAGGTGACACATATGTTAATTAGCCTAACTTAATAATTTCATAATGTCTACATGCATCAGAGCATCACTTTATGATATACATATGCACCGTGCTTTATATCTAAAATAAAGCTGATAAAACAGAAAATAGAAGAAATGTAATTTCCACTGAGCAGTTTTAGACATATGTATTCATATATTTTATAAGAATATTTTATAAGATGTTGAAAAAATAAGGTATCAAATTTAAAATAATCCAAACTCTCATTAGTCCTATTTGGCATCATTCTTATGATTTTTTTTTTTTGTACAAGGAATCGAACTCAACACTCTGTGCTTGCCAGGCAGATACTGTGCCACTGTGCTGTGTCTTTGGCCCCTTATTATTATGACTGACAGATGAAACCCCACAGTCACACTTGCAGTCAACACCAGTCCACACTTACGGGACTCCACAGCAAAAATCAAGGAAAGGAAAGCTAAAATGCACACACACACATAGTTTTCCACTTAAAGACAAAAAATCATTATATATTAAGGTATGAAATCTCATTATACCCAGAATTTCAGCAAGCCATCAATAATTGCGAATCTTAGTTAACAGTCTTCATAGGAATTTTCACTTCCCAGGAGGAAGAAAGAGCTGTTTTACCAACTTATTTGAATATGCAGCTCACAGTGCAAACCCATCTCCCCTTGGTGGGTCTCCTTTGTTAAAGAATGTTTACTGCTTAGTCAGCTATTCAAATTCTAATGAAATCAGAGGTTACTGGAAGAGGAGAAGGTGAAGATAGATAGACTCAAAGGAACTCTTTTAAGGAAGAGGTGGAAGTAATTTTCTGTGAGAAAAGGAGGAAATAATTACAAAGAAATTCTTTCTTGCAAAGATCAATAAGTGGCAAATTACCCTTTGAACTCACTGTCACGGAAAAATCTATCCTATAATATTTTCTCTCCAGAAGAATAATTTTTAAATTGGCTCATGTTATCTAGTACAACTTTTTCACACAAATCAGAAGCCCACAAAACATCACTCCAAAGAGTATTTTTTTCTTATTTTCAGGAAAAAATATGTACTAAGTAGGAAAAGTTAAAATAATCTCTATCATAGTGATACATGGTTAAGGTTTGAAATTCACATAGTTATAGCTCATAAATTGAAGAATTAAGCTGAAATAGAGGAAAATTATAAAATGGAGTGAAAAATTATTATACATTACTTACCTGTCAGTAAAGAATTATTAAGGTTGATAATATTGTAGTCATCAGAAAATACCCATTTGACCAATCAAAACATCTGAAAAAAAATCTGTGAAGCCATGTCTTTCTCTCTTTGAGCTTATAAATTTAGCTTTATTGAGAGATACTTTATGCACACTAATAGTCAAAGATCTTATATTTTGCTGACTACTGAGAATATATGCAGCTATGTATTTTTAATTACAATAGAGAACATTTTGTTAATGAAAGAGTTCTTTTGTGATTCTGTTTTTTCTTTTTTTGTCTTTTCGAAACAGGGTCTCACTATGCAGTTCAGCTGGTCTTGAGCTCACTTTGTAACTCAGGCTCGCCTCAAACTCACAATGCTTCTCCTGCCTCAGCCTGCCAAGAGCTGGGATTACAGGCATGCGTCACCATGCCTGGAACTTTTTTTGATCTTGCAACCCTTTATAATCAATATCTTTCCCTCATCCCTACTGCTTCCAATCATTGATCCTCACTCTATCACTATGGCTTTTGATTTTTCCAGACTCTCCTATAAATGCAACAAGAGAGCACGCCATATGTTTGGCTTTCTTTGTTCACAGTGTAATACTCTATATATTACCACTGCATGTATAGGTAGTTAAAATATTTGGTTACTGAAAATCAATCCATTCTATGGATCTGTTGCTGTAAATTGTCTATAAATAGTCAATGGATATTTGGGTTATATTTATCTATTATGAATAAAACAGCTATGAAATAATTCAAGTACACAAAGTTTTGAGGCCATTCCTTTAAATTAATCTTGCATGAGAATTTAGGAGTAGAATTGTTGACCCATATAGTAAGTGTATCTTTAATTTTATAAGAAAATGTACGTTCCTTGAAAGTGGCTAATCTACTTTTTTCCTTGGTTCTGTCTGTGTGTTTCAGTTGCTCCTTATTCTCACCACTACATGCTGTGTAGCTCTAGATCCCAGAACTTTGGCCACTGAATGACAGCAAGAATTTCATGTCACAATGTACCCATTATGGATACTAAGACCTGAAACATGTCTTAGGAAATTACTTTTCACTGTCTTCTACATTTTGTTAAAAAATAAAAATGGGTGTCTTAACTCCCAAACCAATTTCACTATTTACTGATGTTTTGACCCATAAGTTTAAAAAGCCAACAGCCCATATATATATATATAAACTTTGTCTTTAATGATATCTGTATCTACTTCTCAGTTTTGCTCCGTTTTATTTTCCCTGTTAGGAACCAGTTGCCTAGGACTTGAAAGGAAAGCAAGTCGATAGGTTAATTTGGGCTTGGGGTTTTGACTGACAGCGTGAGGTGGAACTGCGAACTGACTCGGGGCTGCAGACTGAACTGGGTGACAGACTGCACTGGGTGACGGACTGCACTGGATGACGGAGTGCACTGGGTGACGGACTGCACTGGATGATGGACTGCACTGGATGACGGACTGCACTGGGTGACAGACTGTAGTGGGTGACGGACTGCACTGGGTGACGGACTGCACTGGGTGATGGACTGCACTGGCCATCATTTGCAATCGTTGTGCCGCTATAATTCTCAGCCAAAAAGTTATTGCCTTTGCTCTTTACTTTCTCAAACTATTTTGGTTGAGTCTCTCAATAAATGGGTGGGATTAGGAAAAAAGAATTTATCATAGAGATTAAACTTTATTTTAGAAAGAAGATTGAAATTATTATCTAGAGCTACTAGGTCTAACTTTTAATTTTTCAAACCTTGTCTTTCATCTTTTTTCATATTTGTTCTGGAATTAAGCATTGTAAGATAATACAACTGGAATGAGAAAGGCTAAAGATAAGACACGAGGCTGTGCCAGCATGATATTCAGTCTGGAGATAGTAGGTTCATAAAAGATTATATAGGTTTTTTTCTTTATAACCTGCTGATTTGGGTTCATTTTCAAAATCTTGAGTTCTGGCCTCTGCTTTTCCCATAAAAATTCACCAACATCATTCTTTCCACCAATGATGATTCAGCTAAAAGCTTCACTTTTTAAGGTTTTATGTTAGGGAAAAAAATCGTAGAGTTGCAGAAATCATTAGTATACTGATTCAACCTTTCAGATTTAGGAAAAGAACATAGTCCAAGGTCACTGAATAAATTACTCTGTAACAGAAAAAGAAAATTACACCCTGACATAGTGTGATTTTAATAAAAAATGAAAATGGGATTTATGACCCGCTTTCTTTGGGCTACTAATGTTCATGGTCAAAAGATGAATCCCTTCTGTGACATTAAATATGAGGAGGGCTACAGAAATTGTTGCCAAAAAGAGAGGCAAAGTACACACACTCATATATTTTTATACCCATCTGCTATCACAGTGAAGCCAGATACATCAGAGGCAAACAAATCAGACCAAATAAGTTCATTTTTTTTTTTGCAGTACATTAATGAGCAAATGAGATGCAGGTCTAACAGCAGGAGGAAACCAGGAATGCTCACTGCGATGAGGTGGCAGTCCTGTAAATGGCACCACTGACACATCACTGAACACAGGTCTTCCAGCTCTGACAGTGATCCTTCGCAATATGTGAGATGTTGTATTGAGTCTCTGGGAAGACATCTTTAAAGGTATTAATGAACACTGTCATTAACAACTTGTAGAATAAAGTAAAGAAATATTGAAAGCATAATTTAAATATGTAGCAAGTGTAAGGGAACTGTGACACAATGTGGGTTTGGGTCAGCTCATCATGCTCTGATTAAATTTGAGACATTGGTGAAAACCAATAAGATGAAATCTACTTAGCAAAAATGTAAATGGCTCAGTGATAGCAGAAATTAACAGATGCCCTCGCTCAGAATGATGGAAACTGAGACAGACTTTGTAGCATGGATGGCTGCATGGATTAATGAAGCTAGTAATAAGATAACATTTTATCAAGGAGGAATATCTCCTGCGGCAGTTAATATTTTTATTAAGAATTTAAAAGAAAACCTTACAAACTCTAAAATATCAAGATGCTGATGATCAATTTTTTAAAAAATAGTTCTTGACAAAATAGAACATCCTACAACATAATGAATAAAGACCTTCCTCCTACTTAACCACCTTTTCTATTTAGAGGAAAAACTTTCAGAGTAAAATATTTACCTGATATTGCTCATGTATTTTCTAACTCCTTTTTAGACCATCTCTTTTTCGCTGCCCGTCCTTGAACCTTCTGTCTGTAATTCTGCCATTTCCTACCTATTTATAGTCCCTATGATTATGCTCCCTGTAATTAATTTCCTCTTTCCCTCTTTCATTCAAATATTTTCAGTTGCAGGATACAGAAAACATCCCTCCCACCAAGGCAGTGCCTTACCTTCAGGCTTGATACTTCACTAAACTCTAGCATTTAGCATCGGAGTCCATCTGCTTGTCTTTGGAAATGTCTTTTTCTTCAGGCTTCTGTCCTTTGATCCTTGATGGTGAGTGAACCTTTCAGATGAGTACTCAAACCTCAACCCTACAGAGACCCACTCATCTATCGTAAAATAACAACACTAAGTTTAAACTTGAATACTCAGGTTTGAGTTTAGAAAAACACTCTACATTAACATCTTTTGCCCTAAAAACAGATAACATATATGCAGTAGGCTCATCACTGCTGCCCTAGATCCTTGCTCCTTGCTCCCCGAAGTCTGGCCCTTCCTTCCTCTGGTCTCTTTTGCAAGGGCCTCTTCTGTTTTTCTACATACTAACAATGAGGTTTCCCAAATCTGTGTGCCTGGTTCACTTGTTTTTCTCTATTTAACTACTAGGGATATATTTAACTACTCCTAAGGGATTCAATTAGCATCTCTATCATTATCTAATTGTCTAATATACAACTTCAGCTTTGACCTCTTGCCCTGGTCTCACTCAATTATTCTGCTAGCTGAAAATGTGTATTTATATGAATTTCCAGACTTACCACAAATCTAACATCTTTTGTTATAAGCAGAATTCCCTTTGTAATTCAGTGGTACCGCGATTCACCAGCACTTCTGTTTGCAAACAATTTGCTCACAAACAAAAAGCATTTGGCAAAATCTTGCTTTGTTCTCACCCATTGCGTTGGGTGCTACACACAATCACAGCCCTCATCCCCACACAATCGTAAATACAGCCAACTTCCCCCAAATGTAAAACAAATCAGTTTGTAAACCACTGTATGTTCTGATTTTATTTATAGAAACAGAACACTATCCTCCCTTTCTGCTAGATTGTGACTCTTTCACTTTCCTTTTCCCTCATTTATTTCTATCAGATCCTTTCAACCATTTCTCTGAAGTCCGTGTGTGATCAACTGCACTCCAAGCAGCTCACAGTGTCTCCTTGCTGGGAAGGCATTCTACAAGGCTTTCATGCTTCTGTGAATGTATCCTCCATCTAGCCTGCACTCTTTTTCTCTGGTGAATGTCCTTAACACATATCCCATCACTTTCTTTCGGATTAAGAACTTTCCTTGATTCTCATTGCCCAATGCATCCAATCAAAGACCTTCTACCCATAGCCCAATCTTTCAAAGTCCTTTTAACTTACAAAAACATTTTAATTTTCACTCATTTCCAACACACAGCCTACTTTAATTAGGCTATCTTCATCTTGATTCTCTTTTGTGCCTTTTGCATGAAAATCGCTATGTCTGAAATAACTATTCCTCAATGATAGACGTAAAATTATGCATAAATAAGTGGTGAGCACTGAATTATCTCTAAAATACATATCTTTTATTTCTTTAGATGAATGATCCCAAGTTCCACAGACACTTTTTGCTGCAAAAACTACTGCAAAATCACTGAGTTATTCAGAATGACTGCAACGGATATTCCTTAAAAACTTGAGGACATTTCTATAGTTTACTGGATGCATGTGTATATTATTAGGAATGCTATCACCTACTCAACATGTGCCAACACTGCAAAGTTCCTCTTCGGCATGCAAAAAATGTTGGAATGCTCATGATAGTATAGAAGGATTTGCTGGTTTTTTAGGTATAGCTTCAATGTTATATTTTCATTGACTTACTTATATTCAACTGCAGAAATTTTTGCTTTTACTTCTAAATAAGTCTTAAATTAGCTCCGTTGTATTTAATGTAGCTTTTTATGAGGGGATTTATGAACTATACAAATGCAGTGACACATATAGGTATCACCAAAATGTTGGCTATGTTAGTTAACATGATATACAAGTTAACGTTTCACATATCCAAATATACTTTCTATATGAGTCTGTGCTGGTTTAAAGAAAGGACCATGCATTTTGCTGCCATTCTTCCTCTCTTAAGGTGAGCTCTATCTTCTCCCCTAAATTCTGGGACCATTTATACTTATTGTGACAAATACATCATGATACAAATATAGTAAAACTAATACTATTTTGCCATGTTCAGAAACCCTGACTTCTGGTTGGGCTAATTTTTAAGTTATGGATGATACAGCTTCCGCTATGTTTGTTGGAATATTTGTGATGAAGCCCTGAGCAATCATATAAGAAGGTCTGTTGCCCAGCATTTAATGAAGAAGACATCCGTGAGCATGGAGGTGGTCACAATTAGTCAGCACCCCTCTAGTCCAGACAGTAGACCCGAGTGAAGCAATCTGCAGCAGACTGCAGCCCCTGTCCATCCAGGGGCTCAGTGCCTTTCTCCGTGGTGGTCCCAGACATAAGCGATCAGGACATGGCCCCTGTGTCAAGTACAGCATGTTAAAACAGTATTTTCCTATTGGATGATGGAATAACATTCTGTAGGAACTGCAGCTGAGACTGGGTCCTTTGTCAGTTGTATGAATTCTCCCTCTTTGTAGCTTGCCTTTCTATTTTCTGAATGATAGCTTTTGATAAAATTAAACCCAATTTTTAATCTTATTCTTCACGATTCATGCTTTTGGTCATTCACTTTGATAAATCCTTTCCTACCCTGAGGTCATAAAGATGTTAAAAGTTATGTTAGCGCTTAGAAGTTTACTTCTATTTTTATGTTGCTTTAATTTCTAATCCACAATCCAATCAAAATTTAGTCTTTATATATGTTAAAATAGTTAAGATTCATTTCTGTTTATTGTGTATATCTTATTGATGTAAAGCTTTTTTTAAAAAGCTAATCTTTCTCCATTTGTGGTTGAGTCTATTTCTGGATTATCTTTTTTCTCCCTTGACCTATTTATCATTTGGCATAATACTTGGTCTTTCTAAGTATTCATATGTAATCACATAGGTTTTTTTTAAGCGAATTTTTAAAAAAGAACAACAGCAAAATGCCAACAACATAGACAAAAATAAAACAAAGCAAAAACAGTAAGAACGATACAAGATTTCAGAACAAAATGACAGGGATTCACAGTGGTTGTTATATTATATATTGTTATCTTCATCAAAGTTGGTCAGATTACCAGATGTCAGAATGCAAGATTACACAAACCACTGAAGAAAGAAAAAAATAAAAATAAAAAATTATAAATGATACAAAGTTTCACCAAACAAGATGATAAGAATACAACAATAGTTGTTATGTTGCATATTGTTGTCTTCAAATTAGTTGTTCAGATTACCAGATATAAGCATGCAAAATTGATCCCCAAAAAGCATTCACTGTTCCCTTCAATAAGCCATTAGACATCAGCAGTACAGATATCCCAGCTGTCCATATACATATATATTTATTTTTCCCCTTCCTCCTTTCTTTCTTTTTCTCCTTTCCCTCAGGGAAAGAAAATTGTCACATAGGTTTTTGACATTGTTATTCTTCAAGTAACTATAGTTCTTGGCCCTTTTGGGCTGTTTGTATTTTCATATAAAAATTTCAGCTAGCTTTTTGATTTATATATACATGTGTATGTGTGTGTGAGCACAGATCTACACACATATATACATACATACCTATTATAATTTTAATTGCATTTACCTTAAACTGCAATGGAATAATTTGAGGAAATTTTACAACTTTAAAATACTGGGTTTGAAATCCATAATAGAGCTTATTCCTGAATTTAGTTATTTTTAGTTTTTTCAATTATCTTCTGGACATGTCTGTGTAGAAGTACTCTACAGAGGTAGTCCTACAGAGTTGATATTTTCCCCACTGTAAAACATACTTCATTTTCTATTTTATTTTTATGTACCATATAGTTGTTTGGTGTGTATTTCTATGACCTTGTACATAATGACCTTGATAACATCATATGTTTAAAGTAATAGTTACATCAAGTTTTTGGATTTTTTATATTCAGTTAGTATGCCTGAAAATCCTGATGCTTTTCTTTTTTTCTATTCTTTTTAAGAAATTATGTTTTAATGGCCTTAAGTAAAATATTTTCCCACTGTTTAACAAAAATATCAATAAAAAGGTCCTTATTTATTCCCAGGCTTGAAAGGAATTAATTTCCTTACAAAGTATAAAAATTATTGTAACTTTTTAATGTAAATTTCATCATACTTAATAACTTCTTTTGACTTTCCAGTTTGAAAACTGTTGTTCATTTGTTTTTAGATTATGAATGGAGGAGAATGCTATCACACTCTTTTTCTCTTCTATGGATATGATTACATGCTCTTCCACAGTCTTTCATTAATATAGTGAATTATACTGAATTTTCAAATGTCAAAACAATGCCACAATCCCAAAATAAATGAAATTTTCTTGTGATATATGTTTATATATTTCTAGATTCTGTTTGTGATAGTTTTAATTTGCATCTATGCTTATGAGATAAATTGACCATAATTTTCCATTCTTCAAATAGCCTAAAATTTCACATACATATATATGAACTTTTACATATAAAAAGCTATAATAAGCTTTTACCTATAAGCATATATATGTAAATCCATATATAAATATGTGTAATAAGAATTTTTATATGTAATGAGAATTATACATAAATTTTAACAAAAAGCTATATACATACACATATATAACTTTTACATGTATAGGTGTGTACAAAATAGAATATCAGTTATGTCAGCTTTATAAAGAAGAACATATTTTTATCCAATTATTTAATTATTCTATCACTATCCACTACAGTGAACATTCCCAGCCATTTTTCAAATAAAACAATACAAAACATATTTTGTGGTGATAGTGGTGGACTCTTAATTAACAGAAGTCCCATTCCTCCTTGAAATTTCCTTAGTTTTCTCCTATTTTTTTTCTATTTTAGAATTCCATCCATGATATCATATATCAGTATCATTTCTCTTTACTCTCTGCTTTCCTAGATTCTCAGACTTTGTTTATTTTTGATGATTTTGAGTTTTGAGTACAATAGGTTATTTTTCAAAATACCCCTCTAAAGCAAAAACAATTCTGAGAGAAGTTTATAGCCATGAGTACCTACCTACATCAAAACATTAGAGATTTTATGTAAATAACCTAATGATGCATCACAATTTCCTTGAAAAACAAGAAAAGCCAACACAAAACCAAAGGAAGGAATGAATTAATAAATACAAGGGCTGAAATTAGTGAAATGAATAGTAAACATTAGAAGATAAATAAAACAAAGACTTGCTTCTTTTAAAAGAAAACCAAGATTGATAAGCCCTTAGCCAAGGTAATGAAGAGGGAGAAGTTCCAGATCAACATATTTAGTGATGTAAAGGGGATGCTACAACAGACCACGCAGAAACCCAGAGAATCATTAGGAGCTGTTTTCAAAGCTTACATTCAAACAAATTGAAGAGTTTAGAAGAAATGGATAATTTCAAGACACATATGACCCACCAAAACTATATCAAGAAGATACAAATAAATCTAAACAAATCAATAACAAGCAATGAGATTAAAGCAGTAATAAAAATTTTTCCAGCAAGAAAAGCCCATAACTAGATGAGCTCACTGATAAATTTTACCAGATCTTTAAAGAAAAACTAACATCAGTGCTTTTAAAAGTACTCTGTGAAAGATAAAAGAAAGAAACATTTCCAATGTCATTCTATGAGTTCATTATTGCTCTGATACACTATAGACCAATATTCCTGGTGGACATACATGAAAAAACCTTGAATGAAATACCTCCAAACAGAATTCAACAACACTTGAAAAAGATTATATATCATAATCAAGTTGGTTTCATTCCAGAAATGCAAGGATGGCTCAATATAAGCACACTGGTAAAAGTAATACATCACATAAATATGATGAAGATAACAATCATGTGATCAATTGATGTAAAAATAACCATTAGCAAAGATCAACATTCCTTCATGATTAAAGCTCTAAAGAAAGGATCATACCTCAGTATAATAAAGGCTGCATATGATCAATCTACCATCAGCGTATTTCCGAATAGAGGAAATCAGA
This sequence comes from Dinomys branickii, assembly GCA_004027595.1. Lineage (NCBI taxonomy): Eukaryota > Metazoa > Chordata > Mammalia > Rodentia > Dinomyidae > Dinomys > Dinomys branickii. The sequence continues at coordinate 15,626 of PVLD010004185.1, read as the reverse complement.
AAACATTTCCTCTAAAATCAGGAATGAGAGACAGAGATGTCTATATGTCCCACTCCTTTTTAACTCTATAGCACTTGAAATTTTAGCTAAAGCACTTTAGCAAGAGAGAGAGAAAAAAATGTAAATAGAAAAGGATGAATTCAAATTATTCTTTGTTTTGCATGTGATATGATCCAATACTTATAGAACCTAGAGACTTCACCAAAAGATTTAGGGAGGGGGCAAACAAATTCACCAAAGGAAAAAGTTATATGATCAGTATTAGAAAAATCAATAGTTTATCTATACACTAATAATAATCTAGCTTAGAAAAATAATAGGAAAACAATTTCATTCATGACATCTTCAAAAATACTAAAACAAATCTTCAAAGCATTAACCTAAGTAAGTAATAGACTACTACAATGAAAATTACCAAACAATGAACGGAAATTGAAATACTAAAAGATGGAATGATCTCCTGTGTTCATAGATTGGCAGAACTAACATTCAAATGGTCATAATACTTGGTCTACAGATTCCATGTGATCCCTATCAAAATACCAATGATATTCTTCATAGATCTAGGAAAAACTCCTAAACTTCATATGGCTACCCCAAAGTCGGTGAACAGCCAAAGCAATCCTAAGCAAAAAGAGCAAAGCTAGAGGTATCACAATACCAAATTTTAAATTATACTGCAAACCTATAGTTTGAAAAGCATGGTGCTGCTACAAAAATAGACACGTAGACCAATGGAATGGAAAAAAAGGACACAGAAACAAACTCACAACTACTGCAATCTGATTCTGAACAAAAGACTCAAAACTATACATTGCAAAAAAAGACAGTTACTTTAACAAATGATGCTGAGGAAACTGGATGTCTATATGTAGAAGAGTGAAACTACACCCCTACCTCTTACCCAGTAGAGAAATCAGCTGAAAATGGATCAGAGACCTAGCTATAAGCTCTGAAACTTTGAAATTACCAGAATAAAACATAGGGTGAGCACTTGAAGCCACAGGCACAAGAAAAGACTTCTGAAATGAGACTCTAATAGCACAGGAAATAATTGTATAAATCAATAAATGGGACTACATGAAATAGAAAAATAATTACCAAATTCAAGCATATAAAACTGGTCAAGAAAAAAGAAAATTTTAAGCATTGACTGTTCCTACCAATAAACCACAGACATCAGCAATACACCTATTCCAGCTCTCCTTATATATCCATATAAATTTTGTTTTTCATTTAAAAAACAACATAACATAAACAAATACATAAAGAAAACAGCACAGAGAGCAATATAAATGGTACTGATCAGAAAACAATATGCAGTATAAAAGCCATTGTAGAACTCCTGCTATTTTGCATGGTGAAGCTCTGCCTCATTTCAAATGATTCTTCTTAATTATATTTTTTTTACTTGTTACTGGCTTTGATTAATCTTACATTCTGATGTCTAAAGGACTGAGCAACTTCGTGGAAGATAACAGTATGTAATATAGTAACCACTGTAAATTTCTATCATTTTGTGTTGAGGTCATGTATCATTTCTGTTGTTTTTGTGTTGTTTTGATTTTGTCTTCATTATTGTTTTGTCAGGTGTTTTTTTAACTTTTAAAATCAAAAAAGAAATAGAAAAATAAGTACACAGCAAGGGAGAAAACTAATAGAGTGCAAAATAACCTATGGAACTGATAAACACTTTATCAGCTACCCTTATAGAGGATTAATATCTGGAATATATAAAGCACTCAACTGAACACCAAATATTCAGGTAGCACTATCAATAAATAACCAAATGAATTGAACAGACACTACTCAAAAGAACAAGTACAAATAGTCAATAAAGATGTGAAAAAATGTTTTGAATCTTTAGCCATTAGAAAATTGTAAATCAAAACTACACTGAAGCAGGGTAGTAGTGGTGGTATCCTGGCAGGCTGAGCCCTGAGGACTGCAAGTTTGAATCCTGTATGGGCAACCTAGCAAGACTGTCTGAAAATTAAAGTAATAAAATAAAATAAGCTGAGGGTGTAGCTCAGTTGTAGAATGTCCCTGGAATTAATCTCCAGTCTGAGTAATACAAGAACAACATACTGATATTCCTTCTTACCCCAGTTGGAATAGCTATCATCAAGATTACAGAAAACAAAACATGTGATGAAGATTCAGGGCACAAGGAACCCTTTATAGTGTGGGTGGGAATGTAAATCAGAAGAATCACTGTGAAAAGGAGCATGCAGAGTCCTCATAAAAATAAAACTAGACCTACCATATGACTCAACTGTGTAAATATATGGCCTTGTTGTCCACCTGAAGGACTTAAATTCAGCATATTAAAAGTTTACCTACATACTCACATTTATTGCAATTTACGATAGCCAAGGTATGGAACCAGTCTAGGTGTTCTTCAGCAGGGGAATGGATAAAGAAAATATAATACACATACACAATGGAGTATAAGCCATATAGAGGGTTGAAATCATATCAGTTGCATGAAAATAACTGGAACTGGAGATTAACTTTTTTTTTTCCGGTACCGGGGATCGAACTCAGGGCCTTGTGCTTACCGGGCAAGCACTTACACCACTGAGCTATACCTCCAGCCCTGGAGATTAATTTATTAAGCAAAGTATACAAGTAAGGCAGACTCAGATAAGTATCACAAGTCTCACCTAACAGCTGGAATTAAAGAAAAAGATGGCATAAAAGTAGAAAGGACATTATTATTAGGCAAGAGGAAGGGAATAAATAGATGGGAATTGGGGCATAAGAAAAGCTAGCACATTGGGGCTGGGGATATAGCTCAGTGGAATAAGCACTTGCCTAGCAAGCGCAGGGTCCTGAGTTCGATCCCCAGTACCTCAAAAAAAAAAAAAAAAAAAAAAAAAAAAAAAAAAAAAAAAAAAAAAAAAAAGAAAAGCTAGCACAAGATGAATATGATCCAAATGTTATATGCATGTATAGAAAAAACACATTGAAATCCAGCACTTTGTAAAATTAATAGGTACTATTAAAATACATTTTAAAAAGAGTATCTCTCAAATGGTGCATGTGTGGTGTTTTCCTGATGTTTAGACTAGTGTAATATATTTTCAGGAGAAAGATCAGAGAAGTGCCAGTCTTCTTACTTCATATGAAAGGTACACGCTGCAAGTGCCACTTATCCCTGCTGGTGTTGACCCTGATCGTCTGATGTGAGGTTGTGTGTCTCAAGGATCTGAATGCAAATGTCAGTCTTACCCCTTCCCTAACACGCAGTCGGTACATAAGGAGAACAGTACCACCCCCCTGTAGGGAAGAGGATTTACAGGTGTTGGAATTTTGTACAAGAGATATGTCTATTCTGTCTTATTTATTTAAAAAAATATGGTTTTAATATGTTTGAATACATAATAATAGATACAGGCTGGGGATATAGCTCAGTAGAATTAGCGCCTGCCTAGCAAATGCAAGGTCATGAGTTTGATCCCCAGTACCACAAAAAAAAAAAAAAACATAATAATAGATACATACTTAATACTTAGATAATAATGTAATATTTATTTATTTGTTGCTTATACTGTGCTACATTTGACCATGGGAATCCTTGCCTTTGGATACTATATCCACTGGCATACGGATATAATTGAGTTTTCCTTTATTTGTGCTTTGTACATTTTTGTGTATTCTGGCAGCACGCAGTGCTTTAGGCTCATCTTGTATATTTTCTGTCCCGATCCTTAAATAAGTGACTTCAAGGAATTGTGTTTCATTTTTAATTGAAGAAATGGTATTAAAAACTAAAATCTGAACACTAGTATGCATTTTTATATAACTTTTTTTTTGAGATAAGGTCTTTCTATGTAGCTCAAGCTGTCCTTGAACACATGGCAATCCTCCTGCCTTAGCCTCCCAAGTGCTGGGATTACAGGCATGTGCTACCACCTTCACTTTTGATGTTAAGTTTTCCTACGAATTTTACATTTGGTCTATGTAAAACTAAATTATAAGAATACAGCTGTTTTAATATGTTCATATTATCACTTTCGTGTCTGTTGGATGTGTGGTACTTTTAAAACTTCACATTGGCTATATGTACATTTCCTTTTTTCCTCATATAAATATTTTAAGTTTTTAAAAATAATTTTAATTTGTCTAACCTCTCATATTCTTTGAATTTTTCATTTTAAAATATTTTTTTCTTTTTCTAAATGTTTACAGTTTTCTCCATATCTCCTTAATTTACTATTTCTTTTGTATGTGTTTTCAAGAAGGAAGGGGAAGTCATTAGTATTTAATTTTTCTGTTTTTAGTGAATAACCCTAACTTTATGATGGTTCATCAACAGAAATTTAACCATATTTCATAAGATTTAGTATGTCATATGTTCATTATTAAAGATATTCTTAAATTGTATTACTTTTTTAATACTGGTGATCAAACTTAGGTGTTTTCTGCAATTGAGGTACATACTTTCTAGTTAATTCTGAGACAAGACTTCATTAAATTGCCCAGGTGGTCCTCAAACATTCATTCCTCCTACCTCAGTCTCCTTTACCTTTGGGATTATAGTCATGCAGCATTATTCTTGACTACACTTAATTCTTTTTGACCCATGAGTAATTAGAAATGTATTGAGCAGTTTCTTTCCCTTTCACAATATCTATTGTACCTTTCAGATTATATTTACTGTTTCAGTTTCTTACACTAGGAAGACAATATGATGTTTACACATGCAAGTCCGATTTATTTTACCTGTGAGTATGGTCTCTAGTTGCATTCCTTTACCTATAACATCCTCAGGTTTATCTATTTTAGAGCTGAGTAATACTCCATTGTATAAAAATATCACACACAACTGGGATGGGGGAAAGAAGAAGAGAAGGAAGAGAAAAAAATACATGTATATACATTGTGAATATATATATATATATATACACATATTCACAATATAACTAAGATAATTATGCTACTAATTTCTATTAGTTCCTTGAAAGGAACTGTTAGTGCTTACTTTGTCTGATCAGTCTTACATGTCTATATCTGGTAATCTGAGCAACTATTTGATGACAACAATGTGCAACATAATAGCTATTATTAATTTCCTATCCCCTTGTTTTGCAATTCTGTATCACTTTTATTGTTTTTTTATTCTCTTTAAAATAAAAATAAATAGAGCAAAGAAAAAAAATAACTACGCTGAGGAGCATCCTAACACACTGAAATTTTCCAGTTATCTTCTTGTGATTTTTAATTTAATTATGATCAGAGCACCACTCTCCATATATGGCATACAGGTACATAATTTCATATATCTCAAGGTTAAATGTGTTTATGCTCCTATTATGACTCTAAAATATTAGAACACTGAGACTAACCAACCGCCTCTAACTAGGAACAAAAACTAATATTAAGAAAACAAAAAAACTAGTTTTAAGTGTGTGCTACAAATGTCAGGGATATATTTTGTTCTGTTTTAGTCATCTAGCAACCATTGAAATGTATGTGATTATTCCAAAATATAGATAAAGAAACTAAACTATGTGATTTCTTGTACAAAGTAGTGTTAGGAAGTAGCAGGTTTGGAATTTTAACTTAGGCTTCATTGTTTCTCTTATACTGTACTATATATTATACTATTATATCTATAATATTTAGATTACCATTGTGAAAAGTAGGAAAGGTTTGAAAGGTTGAAAAACTTACAACTCAGTTTACTACAGAGAGAGTGCATTCAGCAAAAGCAACGTCAACCTTACCCTTTGTTTCTCCATACCTTCAGCCATAAGCTATAAAATATAAAATCACAGGTGATGATAAACTTGTGAGGTGGTATTTTATCATGAATTTAGGGGCCCAAGATACAGCTCAGCAGCACAGTGCCTACTTGGAAAGCACAAGGTCCTGAATTTGAGTCCCAGCACCAAAACCAAAGCAAAACAAACAAAATTTAACATTTAGGCTGAGTCATGAGTGCCAATAACATAAGAAGGAGTTAAAATGTATTTACAGAGGAAGATGTGTACGTGCACCTCTAAGTTATTATTTTTCAATATCATATTCTAAACTATTTACCCAAAAGGATACTAACCTAGTTATTTGCTGTGCAAAGGCCGTGTCTTCAAAGATGGGTGTAGATCCCACGTTTTCAATGCTGGTGTGCTCCATGAAGTGCGGGCCTAGAGCTATACCCTGCACCGTCCTCAAACAGGAAGGACAAACAGAAAGAGCTGTAAGGGTGAAGAAAGTTACCAGTACAATGCAGAGGCCACAGAAAGAAAAGGAGAAACTATGGATGTGACAGAAAAGAGAAAGGAGGAAGGAAGGGATAAAAGAAACAGAAGACAAGAGAAAGACTCCTGGAGGCAAAAGTCAGAGTCTTCATTAAGTCATCGGCTTCCCTTAGGTCTCCAAACCCTATTTTTCTTTTCCCACTTTCTTTGTTATGGAAAGATTTTCTATAACATACAGATATTGTGCTTTCTGTTGTATGATCTAATTATACTACTGGCATCTCTTGCCCTCTTGGGATTTACAAACCAAAAAGCATATTTTAAATACCCTTACATTTTATGTAGATAATGGTTTGAATGGAATTCATATGTAAATCCACAATATATTCATATCTATTGATATCTGAAGTGCTCTTAGTAGCGCTTAAAAATAGAGAACAGAAGAATGTGGCGGGAGGAACAAAAGGGATAGATGTGAAGTTCCACATTACTATCACAGAGAGCAAGTTGCGATGCAAGAAAAGGGTGGAGAGGAATACATTAGCAGGAAAGTTAAACGAACTAAGCTAGCTCAAAATACGATTTCAAACCTTAGACTGTCCAGGACAACCCAAGTCATCACCTACTTGCTGGAGGAGGGGAAAATGTATGTGAAGCATGCAGGAGAGCGAGGGTACTGTGGCCAGCATGCAGGAGGGAGCCAAGTGCTGAGGTGGAAAAGAGAGAAAACGGTAAAAAATGCCTTCTCAAGTGTGAATAACCAATAAATAGTACTTAACCCTGTGATTTTCTACATAATGGCTGAATTCAAGAGAAATCGCATGGAAGGGCGAAAGAATTTTCCTTTTCTCCTCAGGTTATTTCCTTCTTTGTTTTCCATCTACTGATCTTTCCCTAGAACTTGTATCAAAACGGTTCTTTCTGAAAACACATACACGGTGTGAAAATGTGTTACAGTCAAAAGGAGGGAAGAGAATATGCCCGCTTTATTTATGCTCCTGAGGTGTTCAGAAACAATTTTTTCATTCAACAATGAGACCACAAGAACAATTTATGACTTGAAAAAGTCAAACAGCTGGAAGAGACAGCGGGAATGTGCTGACACATCCCGAGGTCCTAATTAATGAGTGATTCAGGTATTTCAGGAATAAAAGATGGTGTTTCAAATTGTTGCCTTCAGAGAAATTAGTTTTTAATAGAAACAGGAAATTTTAGCCCTGTAATACTTAAATGATCACTTGACATTTCATTTCTATTCACTTATGCGTCTATTATTTCTCTGCCATAAATCAATAATCCGGCCAACGAGACTTTCACCCTTTAAAATAAGTTTCTGTGTCGGGATTCTGAGAGCTGTGTGTGGTGGTCGGTGCATATGTAAATGCATTTCTACATTCTCTAGTGTGACTTGGGTGTGGAAGTGAGCTGGAACTGTGACATCTTCATTTTCTCATTTTGCAAATCTGTCCTTATGCAGGCAAAAGCCTGATGACTTCTATGCTGTAATTGTTTTCAATTAATTAGAACCCCCTACACACACACTTTGCTCCCTGCAATGAGTCCCGCTCTTATTCCCCGCAGATGGATGAGGGCGGGTCAGCAGACACAGAAGACTCTGCAGCAGGGGCACCAGATTCACATTCAGGAACGAGTTCTGACCTAGTGCACAGCTTCTCCCTGCTGCTGGGTGCTACAGTCATTACTGAGTTTAGCAGATGGAGGCGAGAGCTTTAAACTTCAGGACACAGATGGAGAGCAGACTTCAGAGGGAGGATTATTCTAGAATTCAGCAAAAGGTTGTGTCACTTCAAAACAAATCCTTAGAACTAGAGATCAAACCCCTGTGCCAAGACCCAGAGACAATGCACATCATTAAAAGCAACGATCATCCAAGACACATGTTCTGAGTGGTGGTTCCAGCTTATCCATCAAGACTTAATGAAACCCAACAAAGTGAGGGTGAATTATTGCACAAAAAAATCTTTCCAAGACTTTCCCTTTAAATCTTCTCTGGCAGTTAACAATGCAAATAAGAAAAGAGGATTTATATTTTTGTAGCTAATGGAGAACTGGAGGGAAAATGCAACATGGGAAAAATATCAGACACCTCATGAAAGTCTCATAGATTATCACTTTAGGGAATTCACCCGTATGTGTAGTATGGACAAAACTTGATCTCCTATGAGATGATTCACATTAATCAGACTCACAAAAGAATGATCTGTAAACCCAGAGCGCCAATTTACTCATTTTCACTGATATACGTAGCTATGTCACAAGAATTGAAATACTCAAATATATCTCTGGATGGAAAGTAGTGCCCAGGTTACACCGGATTGAAGCAGATTCAACACTGTGGAAGGATTTTGTACCATGAAAGCATCTCCTGGAAGTCTGCTGCATAAGCCTCATAGTTGTTTCAACCATGGATACGAGTTTGCCAATTCAACTGGACTAGTTCTTTTTAACTGGAGCTCACCACAGCCATATAACTCTTCGAATCTTGAGTCAGATTCGCCTAGGTTTGTTTGCAGCACTGCTATCTGCTAGTGTGGGATCCTCTGGCAGTTATTTTACCTATCTGTGCCTAAGACAGTTATCTCACTGTAAAATAGTGATTGCAATATTGCTATATCACAGAGTAACTATAATATTAAATATTTTTTCAAAACAGTCTAGAATAGGCTGGGGATACAGCTCAGCAGCACAGCGCCTGCCTGACAAGTGTGAGGTGATGAATTCAATTCCCAGTACCCAAACAGTCTAGAACAAAGCCTATAAGGATTATGTGTTTATAAAGTTCAAATGTTTGCTCCATCACTTAATCGGATGAGGCTTTGAAGACAGCCTTATTTTTGGCCCAGTTCCCACATTTCTAAAATGAAAATAAGAGCTAGAGTGTCTATGTTGGAGGACTGTTTTGAAGACTACATGAGTTAATGCACATGAAACAGTGGGAAAGTGCCAGACACATAGTAGATATCTAATATATATTGCCAATTATGATTACATAATAGTAATGCAGTATAATTAAAAATAATATATCAGGTTTTCGGCTGTCTTAGTTCTAAATGTTCAGAGTGCACCCATTTAATTCTTGTGCTCAGTCATTAGCTCTTTTGTGGATCTTGAAGACAGTCTTCTGGTCTGTTCTTCCTCATTACTCGCATCTATAGAGGTGATGTTAATAAAGATCTGACAGTCACACAGCAGCACACACATCTACACACATCTACACACTGCATTAGTCTGTACACTCACCATCTCATGTCATCAGCACATAATTCTGAGTTGTAGCTACCACCTTACACTTAACTCATGGCTTAGAAAAGGCCAATCATTTGACCAAACTCTATCAGTTAGAATTCAGGTCCAAGACTTCCAAACCAAATGGTTTTTGTTCATATCTACTGGATCTGTTATTTATTAAAGATAGTGACATGAAGTAAAAATGATTCTGAAAAGCAGAAGCACACACCATGGCATTGCATATAAATCAAGAATTATAGATTAGCTTCAGCCAATTAAAGCCAGGTAAGGTTCAAGTAAGTACAAAGTATAGATTGAAAAATCTTTTTGAATTCCTGTTATATTTTTTCTAGAATTATAAATGCTGCAATCTAAGATATAAATTGACATTGATAATCAACATATTGCCAGTTCATGAAAAAATTATACTATTTATAACAGGCCTACATATCTCTATAAGCAATAGCGCATTTAAGGTAATTTAATGCCAAAGAAGGTAATTTTATTTTTAATAATAAAGGCAGTTTTATTTCAATGCCAAAAATGTTGCTTGCATCACAGACTTTAAATTAGTCCAGTCTTCATTTCAATTCAATTTAATTCCATCCAAGTTTATTTGTTTCAATTCTATTTGATTCAGTTCAAGCCAGCATTATGCACAGGTTAAACATAATTAGGCTTCCTTTTATCTGTGTTGGGATAAGGTGCATATTAAAGCAAAGAATAAAGTATTTTATTTTGTTTGTCATATTTTATTAAAAAATTAAAAGTTCTAATCATACATTTTCCACTTTTAGCACATTTATATGCTAAAGAAGAAAGGCACACATGAGTAAGAGAGGGAGATGAAGAGATGTAGTTAGGCACATTTATTGTTGCAATAAAGGGTAGGCTAGTAATCTGGCTCTCCCTGATAGATAAAAAAATCCCAGATTTATGGTATTTGTCGATTTCCCTGCCACTATGGCCAAAGTCCAGCAAATAATGATGTTATAGCCAACTTGCAAAAATACCTGAATATCTGTAGCAAATATGTTGCAGCCATTTCCAAGACGAGCCGATCTCAGCACACCATTACCTCTACCCTCTGTTTCCTTGGTAGGGACAGAGTTGCCCATGATCTTCTGTCTTCCCTATCAGACTGTAAAATGCCAAGGGAAGTATTTGAATTGGCCTTGCAGGCTTGCATTTCCCTGCCAAGTGCCTGCAGTAGATAAGATTTAGTAAATGCTTTGAATGAATTTTACCTACACTGCGTCCCCTGTACAGAGAATTACCCTTCTCACAGTCCTCTGCAGGAAAAAAAACTACCCACAGCATCATTCTTTCACACACTGCATAATACTAATGGGGTCCCTGAAGATCACTGTGTCCACCTGCATTTATGCACTTGACACACTTTAATTTAGGTGCCTCCCCAGTGTCTGGGGCATAATGGCAAATTTGACAGATACAGGTATAAAAGATTTTTAAGATCTTACCGAGGAACTGTATTCCAGCCAGAAAACAAGACAGTGATGGTGCAGTGTGGTAAGGCCATGCAAACGCTGCATGGTAACTTTTTTCTATTCCTTTTCTCTTCTCTTCTCTTCTTTTCTTTTCTTTTTTTTTTTTTTTCTAAATTGGGGATTGGATCCAGGGACTAGACACTGAAAAAATACACATCCGCAGGGGTTTTCCTATTATTTTGATCTTGAGACAAGGTCTCAATAAGCCCGAAATTGCCCTGGCTGAGTTTGAACTTGCAGTCTTCCTGCTCCAGCTTTCCATAGTGCTGGGATTACAGGCAGGCACCACCCGACCATGCTGTGAATCCAATCTTTGATTTCTGATATACCTTTCCGAATATGTTCTGCCAAGTGCAAAGTCAGAAGGGGGAAAACACGACACTATTGATTCAACTCCACAAACATGACAGTAGATCCCCAAATAGGTGTAGCACCTCCTAAAAAGCAAAGCACAGTAATGGTTATCAAATAAACGGTGTTATTAACACAACAGTACAAGACTATGAGGCTCATAATATAGACTTGGAGAAATATTTGGTGTACTTTTAACCCTATTTATTATTGCAAAGTTAAGGAAATTTCTTTTTTTTTTTTTGTCTTTTTGAGACAGGGTCTGGCTATGCAGTTCAAGCTGGCCTTGTGCTCACTTTGCAGCCCACGCTGGCCTAGAACTCGCAATGATCCACCTGCCTCAGCCTCCCTAGTGCTGGGATTACAGGCGTGCACCACCACACCCGGCTGGAAATTTCAATGCAATCCTAGAATAAAATTTGATAAGCAAAGTATTTATTATGCTCCCTGTATCTGTAACAATATCAGCATTCTTGTTCATATCCCGTTCCACATCTATAAAACCAGACATAAATTTCATTTAATTAATGCCTTTTTTCATCCAGCTGAAAGCAAAATGATTTTTAACTTTCAACCCGAGCTATATTAATTAAGCTCTCACCTGCTGGTGGAAATGTGCTAAACACTGCCAGCTAAGCTGCTGTGCGTGCTATTCTTTGGAGGACTAGAACCTCATCCACACTCAGACATGCGTTTTCACCCCTACTTAGGCTAGCATCTGCTGAGGCACCTTGGGGCTCATGTGCCTGTTACATTCCAACCCAACCTCACTGACTCTCCAGCACTTGGCCAGATACCAGAACAACTTCATTTCAATTTACTTAAGAGCAGGGCACTGAGGGGCTGGGGATATAGCTCAGTGGAATAAGCGCTTGCCTAGCAAGCGCAGGGTCCTGAGTTCGATCCCCAGTACCGCAAAAAAAAAAAAAAAAAAAAAAGAACAGGGCACTGAAAAGTACTAGTATCTAGTACTTTATCCAGGCTCAACTCTAAAATTCTACTCAAAGTCACAGCATTTACAGACCACGGGAAGAAGCAGAGGGGAACTTGACACAAACTAAATCAAAGAACCTAAAAAAAGGCCTGGACCCTGCAGCTTCCACTGTTAAGGGGATAACCAAAGATAGCGAGCTCCTTTTGAAAGCAGACACCAGGGCCAATGGCCTAATGCTAAGAACTCCCAGCCCATGGTTAAGGATCAAGCTGACTCATAAAATGCATTCTGCTCGGTTTTGTAATCCTGTTCTTTCTCAAATGAACTTCCCTGGCAAGCGCGGAGGCTGGGAGAGGGAACCACATGTAAACACCAGGCAGGGCCAGTAGAATAAGCCTACAGGTGAGCAGCTGCAAACAATCCATTTTAATTCCAAGTCAGTGTTTAAGGGCCTTGGGTGTTACAGTTAGGATGTAGAAGGGGAGGTGGAAGTCAAAGGAGACCTGGCTTTGGCAGGCATGCATTTTCCTGCAAACTGTGCTCTATTCTTCTAATTATAGATATTATGAGTGCTTCTCTCCAATTTATTCCTCGTGTCGCTGTGTACTTTTACTTTCTCCCCACTGTCTGCTAGTTGAGAGTGTCAGAGCGGTTTCTGAACCTCGAAATAATAGAGCAGAAAGGTGATAACTTTTATACCACATAAACACATGCACATGAGTCTCCCTCGGCTTCTCCCTTACAGGAGTATTCAACTGTGGATATTTGACAGAGGTGAAAATTAGCTGAAGTGTCCAGGGATTGTGGTCACATGTAATTTTCAAAATCACGATTTGTAAGACTTATGTACAACTAGCCAGGCATGGTGGTACATGCCTATAATCCCAGCACTTGGGAGGCTGAGGCAGGAGGATCACTGCAAGTTGGAGACCATCCTGGGCTGCAAAGTGAGCTCACGGCCAGCCGGAACTGCATAGTGAGACCCCATCTCAAGGAAAAAAAAAAAAAATTACCTGCAGCTGTGTGGCCTTGGGTACTTATCTTCACCTCTGGGCCTCCTTTTTTTTTTCCTCAGCAAACCAGTAGAAATTCTTAAACTGTTCTCCAGGAATCCCACTATTACTTTAGGAGTGACCTCAGTAGCAGATTATCTTTTCCACTAATGCTTGAAATGGAAATATTATGCAGGGCTAGAAAAGAAAAGGGTATTTGATTAGAGTAATCCAAGGTTTCTAATTTCCTCCACCACATCCATTTTGTTTGTCAATACACTAATCTTTCAGCACCTTTTTGTTCCATCTTTCTTTTTGCATTAATACTGTTATCATCAATGAAGTTGCTCAGTCTACCAGATGTAAGAATGTAAGGTTAATCAAGACAGTAACAAGTAATAGTAATTTAAAAAAATACATTGGAAATGATGCAGAGCTTTACCACACAAGGTGGTAGGAGTTCATCAAACATTGCTGAACTCATTCAATCTTTTAATTTAACTGCTAATTGTTAAGTCTTTCTGATATGTTCTATCCTTAATCTCTAGAAATGAGTGTGTGTTGCTGTCTTGGTTACTTTTTCTTTTTGCTGTGACAAAATACCCGACATTCAAAATGAAGGAAAGAAAGGTTTATTTAGCTTACAGTTTATGGAGGTTTCAGTCCATACTTGGCTGGTTCTAAGGCACAGGGGCACATGGCAGAGGGCAACAGCTCATGGTGGTGGTACACAGCAAAGCAACAAGTGCAAGAAGGGAGGAATGGCAGGAGGAATGGCATCCAGCAGCCTCTTTCTCCCTTTGTATACAAACTCTCTGCCCTACGGTATAGCTGTCACACCCATAATCCCAGCAAACTATCTGCTCTAGGGTGGGTATAGCTCTCACACCCATAATCCCAGCATTGGATCATGGATCAGTCATAAACTCTAAAAGCCAACCCATAACTGCATGAGGATTTGGGGGAATATGCAGACACAAATCATAACAGTTGGTATGTGTTTGTATGTGTTTCATTGGGGAATAGGGTTTGTGTGTGTGTGTGTGTGTGTGTGTGTGTGTGTGTCTTTCTGACACAGGGTCTCTGTACAGTTCAGGCTGATCTTAAGCTCACTTTGTAGCCCAGGCTGGTCTTGAACTCATAACGATCCTCCTGCCTCAGTCTCCTGAATGCTGGGATTATAGGCATGTGCCACTATGCCCAGCTTGGGGAATAGCTTATACCATAATTAAAATTTATTTGGTGATGGGAACCATTTTCCTGATTGTTTTTTCATATCTGAAAATTCTGCTTTGGCTAAGAGTATTCTAACATTCAAGGTGAGTTCTTGAAGCTGGAGAAAAAGTTCCTCCCAATGAAGGGTTGGCATCTTGGCCAGAGTCCAAGTGAGTAATTACATTCTCTCTTGCTCAGTCTTGCCTGTAGTTTTAATCAGAGATGATCTTCGTTTCTTACCTCAACCAGTATCTATTGTTCTGGAGCATCTGTTAAAACTGCTGCATTTCTCTCCAGTAGAGAATTGTTTGCAGTATAGTTATCCCAGTATTAAATGGCCTCTTTAAATATATCCCATTTGCAGCCTACGTGTGGGCGTGAGCAGGTGTGAGTAGCAACTTAAATACCACGATTTATAAAGTGCCTGAGGATCCCGGATGGGAAGGGCAATTTAGACCTGGGTTATCAGCATTATGTGAAAAACATGCCTCTGTAAACCAGTTACTAATTATGCAATTACCTTCTGTGGCACAAGTAAAAAATGATGTGATGCTTTTCAGCAAATTCTAGTCTCAAGTAAGTAATTCTTGGAGACAAATTATTAATTGTATTAAGTAGTCTTTCCTAGATGCAATTTCGAGTAAGTCATTTTTTAAAAAAAATCTAAAACACAAAGATAAAGTAATTGCAATTTGTAATGAATTTGTCTCCCTTGAGGAAATTTTATCCAGGGCAAAGAAAAATACTTGATTATTATTTTCATTTTTAGAAGAGCATTAGGGTATTTTACCAGTATAAGGAAAGTGTATAAGAGAAGCACTTAGCTGCTAAGGGAGACAAGGGAAGTTTCTCACAGTGAAGTGATGATTTTGTAAACAAAGATACTCCTAATAGAGGTAATTTGGGGACAGGTCTTTAAATCTGATTGAAGAACAGTTCACCTGTCCTAAAAGAGTTCCTCCTGGTGGATACAAACCAATCTGTAACTCTGCAAATTTTGAACTCTACATTGTACCTTAATGTCTCAACCCAGAAATCCTAGTTTTTACCAGCATGGTAGTGGACTGCTTCGGGAGTCCACGTTCAACCTCATAGGAGATGCAGGACTTGGCTGATTTGGGAGCATTTCGATTTGCAAGCTTTTTCACCAGCCCCTGATTGTGGTAGAGAG